>APFE030292822.1:90714-105515 GCA_000404065.3 Pinus taeda | reverse complement strand
ATGACAAAGAGATGTATTCCATTGTGCAGGCCTACAGACAATGGAAGCATTACATTTTGGGGAAGGAAATGGTCATCCACACATACCACCAACCCCTACAGCTTATATAGACACAAGGGAAGTTGCAGAATGATTGCCATCAGATGTGGTCCACATACATGCAACAATTCCATTTGAATATCAAGTATAAGAAGGGAAGCACCAGTAATGTTGCATATTGCCTCAGGCGACCACCAATCATGGTGTTAACCATCGTGCTCAACTCTTGTGGGCACAATACTTTTGATTGGCCATTTCTCTACAAAAGTGACCTGGAATTTGGCCACATATACTAGAGGCTCTTGGAGGGTTAGCAAGTTCCAGATTTCACCTCTAGGATGCCTATTATGCCACTTGGGACACCTTTGTGTTCCTTCAAGAGAGCATGCCAAGATTATTTGGGAAGCACACTACAATCAGGCTACTGGGCATTTTGGGGTTGAGAAAATGGTGGTAGTACTACAAAAGTATTTCTATTGGCTGAATCGTCGAAGGGATGTCAGGAAGTACATTAGATCCTGCACTACCTACACCATTGCCAAACTTACCATCGAGAAGGAAGGCCTCTATACTCCACTTCCTACCCCTATTCGACCTTAGGAATCCATCTACATGGATTACATGTCGGGCCTTCCCTCTACTAAGCATGGAAACGACTATGTTTTTGTACTTGTTGATAGATTCTTGAAGATGGCCATTATGACGACGTGCGAGAAGAATATCACAGTGGATTCCACTGCTAAACTCTTCTTTGAACTAGTGTGGGTATGCTTAGAGATCCCATAGTCTATTATCTCAAATCGGGACAGCAGGTTCCTAAGTGCATTTTGGTATAGTCTCTGGTTGATGCCAGACACCAAGCTCACTAAGTCCACAACTTTCCATCCCCAAACTGATGGCCAAACAGAGGTCATCAACAGGATGATCATACACATTTTGTGCATGTACAACTCAAAGCATCCTTGCACATGGGATGAGATCCTCCCCTATGTCCAACACAATTATAACTGGGATCTCCACAACTCGACTAGCCACAACCCTTTTTAGGTGGGCTTGGGATTCCAGTCACTATGTCCCATTGATGTGGCCATGCCATTTGTAGCTACTCATGTAGATTCGGCTCATGTTGGGTCTAAAATGAATAAGAAAAACAACTTTATTGAGCACATCCAACATGTCCACTAGGAGGTCCACAAAATTCTAGAGAAATCAAATGTCAAGTACAAGCAACAACATGATCAACATTGGGTGCCACACAAGTTTCAGATGGGTGACAATGTCTGGTTGCATTGGCAAAAGGAACACCTTACCGGAGCCTATCAGAAACTCAAAACACTCTGATATGGTCCTTACACTATTACCAAGGCAGTGGGAGACAATGCATTTGAGATCGGCATTCCCCCATTCATTGGCCTACACCTAGTGTTCTATGTGGACCACCTTCAACCATACTTCCCACCATTGCTAGACACATCAGACATTACAGAGCAGCTCACACCTACAGAGAAATCCAGGTTGCATGGAACAAGCCATAACTGATCGGATCATGGAAATACAAATGAAGAACACTCTATAGCAAAGGATCCAATTATATTAAGTAGTCCAAGCAAGGCAAATCCTTCACGAGGGAAAGTGGCTCACCAGGGACCAAGTTCAGCAGAAGTTTCTTTATCTCATGGAGGAACTCAATGCAATGGGGACTATTGCCTCCTAAGGGTGATCCAGGTGGATATTGGTGGCCACCTGCCTATTCCACTTGGACCCCCAACACTATCTCTTTCATTTTTTTGTTTCTTTAATAGTAGCACAATTTACTAGTTTTGGCAGTTTTTCGGGTCGTGAACTTCTGGATCTGTTTTGAGGCCATAAACGGTATTTTTAGGGGAAAAGAAGAGACCAAAAACATTCATAACCATCCTCGTAATTTTTTTCGGCCTTCTCTTCGAAAATTTCAAAATGAGGTATTATGATAGCCAAACAGAGATCATATGACAAAGATATGACCCCGGGAAGTTGATGTACCAATTTACCCAAACGGGGCTAACAGTTTTGGCGCTTCATCTCCTAGGGTTAGTTTTTTGGATGTTTAGGGTTTTCCATTGTTTCTCAATAATAAATAGGCCTTTGAGCCTCATTGTAACATAGTTCGGAGGCATGTAGCCACCAAATCTCTTTTCAAAGATAAGCTACCATCGCCTGAGCTAGCCTTATTTCCATTATGTTTGTAAGCATATTTCAGTATTTCATATCAATGAAATTAAGTGTTATTTCTACTGCATCTTTGTATTTATGGTTATATCTATAATTTGTTGCGTTCCTGTTTAAATAAGGATCAATGGTATGAGAGCGGTCTGCTCTTTCTCTATTTTTCTTTGCATGTCCCCAACAAGGTCAGGATATAAGGAGTTAGGGCTTGAACTGGTTGAACCTTTGCAAGACCAGCCTCGCAAATCCTAATGACCTCCCATGGCGGATGAAAAGAGAGATGAGGGGGCAGGAGATCCTATCAAAATCTTGCTCGAAAAATCCCTCGAGCGACAAAGGAATGTGATGATGGACAATTTTGTTCAAATCCTTTAGCGGCTACCCAAGGACAACGCATCTACTTCCAGCAAGTACTCTGGAAGCACCACACCCTTTAAGGTATAAGTTAACTTTGACATTCCCATATTTGAGAGTTAGATAGATGCAGACGTTGTAGATAAATGGTTAAATCTACTAGAAGGATATTTTTTTGTTCATGATTTTTCTAGCCGGGAATAGATCACTTTTGCACTTCTCAAAGCATTCCCCCACGTCAAGGACTGGTGGGAAACCTACTATGAGTAGAATGATGAAAGTATGAACTCACTATTTTTAGCCACACCCACCTAGAACTCGTTCCAAGATGCCATCAAGGAGTAGTACTACCCTATCAGGAGCTATGAGGATAAATACATAAAATGGACAACAATGTGATAGGGAAGGGACCAAGACGTACCAGAGTTTTCCAATGTTTTTCATACCCTTCGCACGAAGTTGAGTATTAAGGATTCTAGGAACCATTTGGTTCTCAAGTACCATGGCTATCTACAGAGGTACAATTAGGACAAGAAGGAGTTCCTAAACATCTCCTCACTCGACATGGCATACCGACATGCCATCAAGATCGAGCAAAAATTTAAATAGAAGAAGCAAGACTTTGGATCTGCAAATCTGAAGCAAGGGAAATGTACCCCCAAACTACAGAGAAAAGGACAAAGCCAAGGTGGGCTAGCCCAAGACAACCCGCCAAAGCCACAAGGAAAGAACAACACCATGAAGCTGAAGAAGGACACAAGAAAGTGGTGTGAGATCCATAAGATCTCCATTCACAATACAAGTGAGTGTCGGTCCAAGCAGTCATTGGTGGCTAAGGCTTCAGAATCAGATGCATGTTCCAACTCTGAGTCAGAAACTGACAAGGTGAATGACAAAGGGAAGCAGATTATCGATGCAGAGCTCAATGCGACCGTTTCCACCATGAAGGTCTAGAATGAGGAACCCGAAGATCCAGAGGAGGAGGAGCGCCTCTTCCACTCCAAGATGTGGTTAAAGGGCTCTCCACTATAGTTCATTATCAACAACGGCAGAAAAAAGAACCTCATTTTGGTAGAGGTTGTGAAGCGGCTGCACTTACAAACCACAACACATCCACAACCGTACACCATCAGGTGGCTTCACCAAGGATGAGATCTTCGCGTGAACCAGCAATGTCGCCTTCCATACAACATCAAGCCCTTCAGAGATGAGGTATTATGTTACGTTGCTCCCCTTGATGTTTTTGATTTACTATTAGGCCAACCATACTTATGGAACCGACACTTTGTGTATGAGTCAAGGCCTTGTGTTGTTATTGTTACTTTGGGAAATAAGTTGTATAGGATATCGAAGGTAGCATCGCCTATCGCCATCTCTTTGGTTCCTATAAAACAATGTAGTAAGCTCATTTCCAAAATCAGGAAATTTTTTTCCCTGATGATACGCCCTCGGGGAAAGAAGAAGATAGTGGCCACGACCTCCAGACAGTCCCCTCTGCATGACAACAACAGATGGAAAAGATTGTGGAGGAGTACGAGGACATCTTCACCTCCCCCAAAGGGGTGCTTATGTACTGTCAAGTCAAGCACTCCATCGATCTGACCTCAGGTGCATTGCTGCCTAGTGGACCAATCTATCAGCACTCTATTCTGGAGAATGATGAAATCAAGAGGCATATTCAGGAGCTGCTATAGAAATTTTACATCTGGCCCAGTTCATCACTCTGTGGGAGCCCGATCATGTTGGAACAAAGGAAGGATGGGAATTAAAGACTATGTATTGACTACCAGGTGCTAAACAAGATCACTATCCAGAATAGGTACCTGATCCCATGGATTGATGACCTTCTAGACCAACTAAAGGGGGAAAAATATTTCAACTAGATCGAATTCAAGTCAAGATATCACCAGGTACCAGTCGAGCCTTCCAGTGTGTGGAAGACTGCCTTCAAAGCCTAGGAGGGCCTTTTTGAATGGTTGGTTATGCCTTTTGGGTTGGAAAATGCTCCTGCAACCTTCATGAGACTGATGGAAAACATATTATGGCCATTCACCAACTCATTTGTGGGGGTATACTTGGATGACATCCTGATCTTCAACCAGAGTTGGGAAGAACACCTCCACCAAATCCGACGGGTTCTCCAAACACTGTGGCAACACAAGCTATGTACCAATTTGGAGAAATGCACTTTTGGCATCACCTAGGTTCAGTATTTGGGATATATTATTGATTAATGTTGGGTGCATGTGGATCCAGCAAAGATCCAAGTCATCTGAGATTGGCTAGCTCCAACCACTTTGACATAGGTCTGCAGCTTTGTGGGTCTTGCTAATTTCTACTGCAAGTTTGTGTTGGGATTCTCTCATCTCATTTAACCCTTGAGTCAAGTCACCAAGGGAGGAGTAAAAGAAAAATCATTTTGGTCTGAATCTCAATAGAAGGCATTCATAGAGCTGAAACATTGCCTATGCTCTCCACTTGTGTTCACCTTACTATGCTTTCAACAACCATTTTAGATCGAGACAGATGCCTCTGGCTATGCTAATGGGGTAGTCCTTACTTAGTAGAGGAATCTAGTGGCATATCATAGTGAGACACTTTCAGACATAGTTTGGAAGTATCCCACTTATGACAAACAGATGCATTGCATTGTGTAGGCCTGCCGACAATGGAAGCATTAAATTTTGGGGAAGGAAACGGTCATCCATAGAGGCCACCAACCCCTGCGGTTCAAAAAGACACAAGGGAAGTTGTAGAATGATCACCATTAGAAGTGGTCTACATACCTGCAATAGTTCCATTTTAATATCAAGTATAAGAAGGGAAGCACCAATAATGTTGTAAATTTCCTCAACCAACCACCGATCATGGCGTTAACCATAGTTCTCAACTCTTGTCGGCACAAGATTTCTGATTGGCCACTTCTCTACAAAAGCGACC
Organism: Pinus taeda; assembly: GCA_000404065.3. Taxonomy (NCBI): domain Eukaryota; kingdom Viridiplantae; phylum Streptophyta; class Pinopsida; order Pinales; family Pinaceae; genus Pinus; species Pinus taeda. Next base: position 99,977 of record APFE030292822.1, on the reverse strand, counting down.
TGAAATTTGGCCACACATACCAAAGGCTCTTGGAGGGTCAGAAAGTTCCATATTTTCACCTCTAGGATGCCTATTATGCCACTTGGGACACCTTTGTGTTCCTTCAAGAGAGCGTGCCAAGATGATTTGGGAAGCACACTACAGTCAAGCTGCTGGGCATTTCGGGGTCGAGAAAATGGTGGCAGTACTACAAAAATATTTCTATTGGCTTAATCTTCGATATGATGTTAGGAAGTACATTATTTCCTGCACTATATGCACCATTGCCAAACTGGCCATCAAGAAGGAAGGCCTCTATACTCCACTACCTACCCCTATTCGACCTTAGGAATCCATCTGCATGGATTACATGTCAACCCTTCCCTCTACTAAGCATGGCAATGACTATGTTTTTGTAGTTGTCGACAGATTCTTGAAGATGGCCATTATGACGGCCTGTGAGAAGAATATCACAACGGATTCCACTGCTAAACTCTTCTTTGAACTAGTGTGGATACGCTTTGAGATCCCACAATTTATCATCTCAGATCAGGACATCAGGTTCCTAAGTACATTTTGGTCTAGTCTCTGGTCGATGTTGGAAACCAAGCTCACTAAGTCCACAACTTTCCATCCCTAAACTGATGGCCAGACAAAGGTTGTCAATAGGATGATTGTACACATTCTGTGCGTGTACAACTCAAAGCATCCATGCACATGGGATGAGAGCCTCCCCTATGTTCAAAACAACTATGACCAGGGTCTCCATAGCTCCACTAGCCATAACCCTTTTTAGGTTGGCTTGGGATTCCAACCACTATGTCCCATTGATGTGGCCATGCCATTTCCAGCTATTCATGTAGATTCAACTCATGTCGAGTCCAAAACTGATAAGGAAAACAACTTCATTGAGCACATCCAACATATCTGCCAACAAGTCCAAGAAATTTTGGAGAAATCAAATGCTGGGTACAAGCAATGACATGATCAACATCAGGTGCCACACAAGTTTTAGGTAGGTGACAAAGTCTGGTTGCATTTGCAGAAGGAACGCCTTACCAAAGCCTATCAAAAACTCAAACCACTCTTATATGGTCCTTACATTATTACCATGGTCATGGGAGACAATGCATTTGAGCTCGGCATTCCCCCATTCCTTGGGCTACACCCATTGTTCAATGTGGACCGCATTCAATAATACTTCCCACCATTGCTAGACACATTAGACATTGCAGAGCATCTCACACCTACAAAGTTAAATCCAAGTTGCATGGGACAAGCCACAACTGATCAGATCATGGACATGCAAATGAAGAGCACCCAACAGCAAAGGATCCAACTATATCGAGTTGTCAAAGCAGGCCAAATCCTTCACCAAGGCAAGTGGCTCACCAAGGAGCAAGTTTAGTAGAAGTTTCCTTATCTCATGGAGGAACTCAACAAAATGGGGGACCATTGCTTCCTAAGGGGGGAGGAATGATCTAGGTCGATATTGGTGGCCACCTACCTATTCCACTTGGACCCCCAACACTATCTCTTAAAGTTGTTTGGTTTCCTTAATTGTAGCACAATTTACTATTTTTGGTAGTTTTGTGGGTCCTGAACTTTCAAGGCTATTTTGAGGCTCTAAACAGAGTTTTTAGGAAACATTGAGAGACCAAAAATCTCCTGAAGGAACAAGGAAATTTCTTCTTGGCCTTCCCTTTAAGAGCTTCGAAACGAGGTATTATGATAGCCAAACAAAGATCGTATGCAAAAGTTACGACCTTGGGAAGTTAATGTACCAATTTACCCAAACGAGGTCCACAATTTTGGTGCTTCATCTCCTAGGGTTAGGTTTTTGGATGTTTAGGGTTTTCTATTGTTTCTCAATAATAAATTGGCCTTTGAGCCTCATTGTACCCCAGTTCAGAGGCATGTAGCTGCCACATCTCTTCCCAAAGATAAGCTACCATTGCCCGAGATAGACTTATTTCTATTCTGTTTGTAAGTATATTTTGGTATTTGATATCAATGAAATGAAGTTTTATTTCTACTACATTTTTGTATTTATGGTTATATCTGTAATTTGTTGTATTCTTGTTTAAATCTGGATCAAGCAATCAATTATTTTGAGGACACTTTGAGATTGTTGGGGATGAAAGCCAACAAGCACGCCAAAGTAGATGGAACATCTTATCCTACAACCTAAATATCATGGAGTATCATTCCCCTGAAAGAATGAGGGATGCACTAGAAAGGACCCCACTTTATAAGATGGAATTGCAAAGACTCAAAGTCAACTGGATTGGCTTGGAACTCAGTCCACCATTGCTATTTGGTATGTTAGAAGGAAGAAAGGAAGAAGAAGAAAGAAAGCAGTGGGAGGAAATAGAAAAGCATGCAGGATTTTATCCACAAGAAGAGGATACTGCAACAGAGGCCTGGAATGTCATGGAGGCCACCAAAGAAATGAAAAACATGGACATAGATTAAGTTGCTCAAAGGATGAGCAACACTTTCAATAGGGGGTGATGATGAGGCTCATCAATGGGTAAATTATATGGACCTATTGTAACGGCTACAACCACCCTCCAAAACTTTTCCTTCTCCTCTTTTGGAGCCCCCCTACCAACCTTCATAGCAGCTTGCCTTGCTTCGTCAAGTCCTCAAGCTTCAATGTCTTCCTTGTGCAATTCCCTCTGTCTTCCTTTTGGGCTCCACGATTGCACAATCCTACAAGCCAAACCTCCCTACAGGATTTGCGCAATTTTTTCCATCAATGGGTTGTTCAGCCTAGGATTTGCGCAAATGTGGGAAATAGTCAGCTACTCTACCCAGAAATTACGTAATCCCCTTGGGCATTTAGTCCAAATTACACTCAGAAATGTGCATTTTTCTCTAGCAGTCGAGCAGTTGCTTGCATGCGCAACTAATTTTACCAGTTCCCTCTAGGACCAAGCAAAACACACTTGCATGCATATGCTACTTCTTCAAAGGCAGCCTGTAAAGGCATCCCTTGTTTTAAGGATCTATGTTTAGCAATTAGAGGTTACATGCAAGGAGAAATTTTGAAACCTCCCACCAAGTTTCGCTTCCCCTAGATTTGTGGCATGCGCATCACAACCTTGATGCTATCAAAACTCATCAACCGGTCACTAAAAAGCTCATTCCTCACATCAACCTTGCAGCTCTAATATCCCACATCACATCTAGCAGCAGTCAACACATTCAGCTCAGCTATTTTGGGGTAAGCCTGCTTCCCATGCCTTGTATTGCATTCCTATCGCTTTTTGAGTTTTCACTTCAATGAGTATTGCTTGCTTGATTTGTTTGAAGGCTTGCTATTGTTTACATGTATACTAGCTTGTTCTAGCTCTATTTCAATTTTTGTTTCTATCTCACTGTTGTCACATGCATGAAACGATTTTGCACGGACACTCTATCTGCTCCTCATCATCTCTACCCATTTCCCCACAACCCCTACCTATTTCCCTTCCTTCTTCGTCCCCACCCAATTTGGTGATAGTGGCCTAGGTTTATTAATGCTCAACCCATTGATGGACATCTCTACATGTATTGTCCATAATGCCAAACCTCAGGCTGCCTTTGCATTCATTAGCCCATATTTGGCCAGAACATCACCACTTGATGCCACGGGAGGAAGGGCAATAAAAATTTCCGTGGAAGATCATTGAGGAAGCACTTGTTTCATGATTTTGATGGGCTATTTAACATTCTGGTATTGGATATCTCTTCATCTAGGGAATTTAGAGAACACAAGCCTCCTATGACTGGAAAAATGATCTCCATTGTCTAAATTAATCTTCACGATAGTAGGCCAACCTGAAAGCTCATCATCTTTTTGTAGGGATATTACTCTATGGTCACCTTTGCGGCATGATTGAAAAGATTCATATCTAGAATTTATATGCTCGTTATGATGGAAGACTTTACTTTTGGAAACAGGTGGAGACTTAAGACATACTTAAGATTGGATCTATGATTATTGCAGGTGATTACAATGTTTTTCTATCCCATGATGAATGTTGGGGGCCAAATCACTGCCCCGACCCTCTATCTGAGCACCTATGCACACTATTTGATGACAATCACCTTGTGGACATACAACCCACACCCATCATGCCTATGTGTCGTAATGGTAGATGTGGTGAGGCATATATTAGAAAGAGATTAGATATATTCATGGTTCAACAAAATTTATTTAAGATCACGAGGAACATGAGATCTAGGGTGGAGTAGGTATATATATCGAACCACTACCCTATTGTACTCCAATGGAGGATTGTTCAGTGACAAAGGGTACTCCTTTCAAGTTTAATCAAACATGGCTAAAAGACAGTGACTTTAATGAAATGGTTAAGACAATATTGAAACCATTCCCTACCCATTCAGGCACCACTACTATGAGTCATATTAGTGTGAAATTGAAGAACTTAAAGAGCTAGGTCGGTGTATGGGAGCATAGAAAAAAGGTGGAGCTATACCAAGACTTAATGATGGTGATGGAATAAATCTGGGAGATTAGAGAAAGCATAGACATAACACCCCCCCACTGTATGCACCATTTAAAGGATGAAACATCTCTAGGGAATGAAAAAAAAATTCTTATTACTGTAGGAGAAAACATGGAGACTTAAAAGTTTTTCCATCATTATGCATGCCATAGGAGGAACATCAATGCAATATGGTGTATTATAGGAGCTGATGGAAATTACAAGCTAATTGATGTAGATATACGGAGGGAGGCTATGTGTTATTTTAGAATAATATTCTCTAATAGAAGGGGTAACCATATTGAATATCAACTCTAGGTAGTCGAGGGATAATTGAGAATATTTGTTAGAGAGGAAAATGAATTACTATATAAGCAAGTTACCATGGATGAGCTACTCCCTTTATTGAAATCATTCGCCAAGGAAAAATGCCTTGGCCTAGACAGGGTTCACGGTTGAGTTGTTCTTACATTTATTTGTATTGATGGGACAATAACTCTTAGATATGGTTGTAGAATATCAGTGCAAGATATATATTTCTAGAGCTATAAAATCAATCTTTATTGCTCGCATACTGAAGGTATCATCACCTGACACTTTCTCCAACTTCAAGTTGATTTCCTTATGCAATATCATTTACAAACGCATATCAAAGGTCATAGTTGGGAGAATAAAGGATGTATTATCAGTCCATATCTCTAGAGAACAATTTTATTTTCTACATGACAGGTCAATTCATGATGCTATTGCTATTTCTTAAGAATGCATTCACACTATACACAATAAAAGATTAGAAGAAGTTTTCACAAATATTGATTTAAGGAGGGCATATGATTGTGTGGATTGGGCTATTCTCTGGATTATCCTCCTAAAGATTGGATTGGATATATACAACATGGAATGGATCATGACATGCGATAAATATGTAGGTCATGTTGTCCGAATAAATGGGTTCCCAACTTATTTATTCAATGCAGAATGAGGATTAAGACAAGGATGCTCATTATCATGACTTCTTTTCATCCTGATTATGGATGGTATCAGGAGGAATATTATCTAGGAAAAGAAATTGGGGAATCTTAGGGGAGTGAAGATGACTCATGAGGTTAGTATACTATATTTCTCATCTTATCTAAATAATTTTGTACAGATTACTCCAGCTTCGTCAAGCTTTCATGATGTACTATTTGTTCATTATATATCTTATATAATATAATTAAACTTTTTCACTATGGAAAAAATCCATTTACATAATCAACTACCTTAAATCTTGTGCCTTAAAATCCATTTACCATGGTTAATTATAAAATCCATTTACATGATTAACTACCTTAAATCTTGGCCTGCACAGTAATAAAATCCAAAAAAATATTTTTAAACAATCGTAAAATAATCATGTCTGCAAAAATAAAAGCACATATGTATCTCACCTCCAATTCGTCTCCTTTGTTTTTACCTCTCACTCTTAATATATCCGCTCTTCACACGCTGCTCTGCCTGAGTTTTCCCTGAATGCTTCTATTGCTCCTCCTCCCTTGTCCTAGGCATGTCGTGGCATCATTGTGGAGGGATCTTCTATTTGCGTTCCTATCAATACCATTCTAAGAATTTGATGTTGGTATTCGGTCAAGCCCTTCTCCTCCAATTGCAATTCCATTATCCGTGGTTCGTTGGTCCCCACAACTTAGCCATCCTACCATCCTTTGTTATTTCCTAAATACATGATAATTATGCCAGTCAATTATGCTTCGATTAGAAGACTGTTCCTCAAGTATTCCAAGCACTTCCGCTCCAAAGCTTGGAAATTTATGTCCCATATCTCGGTCGTTTAATTAGAGAAAATAATTTAAATATTTACAGCAAGTGGCATTACCAAAAGGAGTTGTCACAACTATAATATATATATATATATATACTCTCTTCGGAAGCTCTTTATTAGTCCCTGTCTGGGACTATTAGTGATCGATAGATCATTGACCACGCATTAATTCATTTGTTGACCATGTTTTTTTTGGCGTTATCATTGTTTAACCAATGTTTTAAAATGACAATTTTCGTGTATCAAAATTTTAACGAAGGTTTTTGGCTGGGCAAGAAAGGACCTCTTATTGCAGGCTTCGCTTATACCAATGCAAAAATGTGGTGACAAGTTATATTTTATCCAAAGTCTAGAAAATTGTGGTGACAAACATGAAACTTAGACACATGCAAAGTTTATTATATAACTGCTATTTCTCACTTCTCAGGCAGCTGGCTACCACCGTCTGCCACTTCTCAGGCAGCTGGCTACCACCGTCTGCCATCGTCTGTCACCTCTCAAGTAGCTGGCTACCACCGCCTCTCAATTTCTTGCCATATGAAATTAGTCTTTACCATCTGCGGAGAAAGGTTTCCAGTGAGACTGTTGTTGGATAGGCTTCAGAGCCGAAGTCTGCAATGGCAGTATATTCTGCTCTAGAGATGTTGGGCGGAACTAGATACTCGTACGAGGTTGATATATGGAGCACAGGAGCGGTCTTGTACCGTCTACTCTTCGGGAGGACACCGTTTTATGCAGTGGACGATGCCGCGATCATGTATGAGCAAATACAAAATACAGAACGAAAGCTGAGTGACCCTTTCTTGCCCTCCATATTGAAATCCGCAAAGGAACTCGTTCTTGGAATGCGATCAAATCTTGAGTGAGTTTTCCTTTTCTTTCCTGTTTCTTTATATCCAAGCATTGGTTAGGATCAGCGAGGTACTAAATTACTGTTTAAACGTGATGGTTTGGGTGATGGTTCAAATCTTGAGTGAGTTTTTATTTTCTTTCCAGTTTCTGGATACCCAAACATTGTTTAGGATGGTCCAAACTTTGTTCAGGATGGGCAAGGTACTAAATTACTGTTTAAACGTGATGATTGCAATGATGTAGATCATCCTTGGATATTATATAATGTAAAATTGGACGTGGGTTCCGGCTCCACCATTAACACAGAGATTGTGCCTAATAGCGGGAAAGATGATGAAGATTGACTAGGCGAATACAGATGAATAAATTGTTGGCATGGCGAATACAGATGATGAAGATTGACCAGGTGATAGTCTGTAATGTTAATTTTTTTGTATCTTATCATATCACAGATTCACGAGGTGATAATCTGTAATGTTAATTTGCTTGTATCTTATTATATCACCGCATATTGAGAGATTTAGCTGAGTCAAATGTAGTCAATAGTTACTCCGTGATGTGCTATGTTATACAATGTGCAAATTGCACGCCGTTGAAGAACATTGAAAGTGTTTATCATTATTTTATTTTGACATCCATTTTATAAATGTACATTTGAGTAAATCATTGAATTATGTTTAAACAGTTTATATTTGAGAATTATTTTGAATTTAATGAAATATGATGTTCGACATCAAATGCAATCTAAGCAAACGGTTCATGATTTAATCCGATATAATGTTTGAGAAAGATGTTTTCCATTTTTCCTGTAGTTATAGAGAACCATCTTTCCATTTTGCTTCACATAAAATAGCTATGGAGGCAATTTTTTTGATTATGCTAAAGACAATAGATATGATCATAAATTAAAATTTAGATGGAAGTGATAAAGGGACCGAATCGTTAAATCCATACTCCGAGATGTGCACCTACAACTAACGGTCCTGGGCTCATTATCATGCTCATACGTATATCCCAATGACTCATGAGGATAAATCCTTATGTTGCATGTAATTAGAATGGTAGCATGCTAGGACGATTTTCTTTCTTTATATTGCATGAAATATTTATTTCTGAGCATGTATATTCATGTGGTATGCTTTGAATATGTATAATAATATTGCATGAAGTACTGGTAAACCTGATGACGCGTATGTTACCTTTACCACTGATGATTAATTAATATAATCTTTCCATGAACATCTGGGAAACTCTATAATAAGTTTGGATGCAGTGATAGACGCCTTATTGCAATGTGGTTTATGTCCATATTTCGTTGTTGACAAAAGATTGATGTTTTATATGCCTCTTTGAAATCTGGAGATGCATGAAATGTTCCATATCTGTGATTCTTTCATATCTGCATGTCTTTTGGAAATCTGGAGAAGCCCCTGTTTGGTAACAGAAGAAATGAAATGGGGAATTGGCATGGGCGAGTAATTTCGTTTTGGACAATTCGTTCCAATTAGTGTTTGCCAACGGCAACAATTGTCACACACTTGCAACAGCGTTGGCATCAGCGACTTGCTAATTTTTCCGTTATATAGGCAGGGACTACTGGAAATCTGGAGAAGCCCCTGTTTGGTAACAGAAGAAATGAAATGGGGAATTGGCATGGGTGAGTAATTTCGTTTTGGACAATTCGTTCCAATTAGTGTTTTCCAATGGCAACAATTGTCACACACTTGCAACAGCGTTGGCATCAACAACTTGCTAATTTTTCCGTTATATAGGCAGGGACTACCGGCTGCATGCAGCACTTGTTTAACAAAAGATAAGAGGTTGTACTGGGCATAATCTAAGATGTTTTGTGGTTTTATATGAGTAATTGATATTATTTTTGATGCAGAATTTTGATATTGATTTTGGAATGTGTAATTGGTAAAATAAATGTTTGAATAAATAGAGTGATCGAGTTTAATATGTTGAATTACATTAATTGGTTAGAAACATCGATCAATCTTTATGATGTTATTAGTTTGAGAAACATTATCATTTGCAATATATATCACAAAAGTTTTAAATTCAATGTTTTAAGTGTGTATAGACATATTAGTAATTTAAAAATAAAAAATAAT
>APFE030292822.1:76692-88834 GCA_000404065.3 Pinus taeda | reverse complement strand
TGGTGGTGGTGGTGGTGGTGGTGGTTAACGTCCACTGAGATCAAACATTGGTCTATCGAACCTAAATAAACAAATTTTTTATTTTGATTTAAGATTTTATTCATATGCTCAAAAAGCTTGGAGAGAAGCCTCCCAAGCTTACTATAATTTTGACATTGTAAAAGGCTAGGAAGGTCAGTATTGTAACAAAGATTGTGAAACTCAGATCTAATGTGGTTGTACGCGGGGCACTCTAAGAGGAAGTGGTTTTCATCCTCTATGTTCCTATTTTCACATATATGGCAGATCCTTTCCATCCATGGCGTTTTAGGAACTACCCAACGACCTGTTTCACTATGGAGCTCATGAGAATTCGTTCTAATCTTTGCTATATTAATTTCTTCTTGAGCAGTAAAATAAGAGAGATACTTTTGATCTCTAGGTGGGGTTGATGACCTTCTTATAATATTAATTTTCTTTCTAGCCGCTAAATCTTTCTCACACCAATTTTTTCTTTGAACTTAGAAGTAAAATATCCTTTAATGTTATTTATATAATAATAAAATATTGAATTTAAAAATATATTTAAAACTTACGATAATACTTCTAATTCTAATATAAGTTCTTTTATATTATATAAAAATACGTTGAGTTTAATTATAATATGGTAAAAATGTTATATATAATATTAATATATATAAATTATAATATAAGTATGATAGTTACAATTAAAATTAAAATAGGAAATATTTATATATAGTGTGAATAATTTATATTGTTTATGTAAATTAGCTGGCGTTTATATGAGGTTATATTTTTTCCCCGTACAATTCAAATATTCAAATATTAATAAGAAAATTTAGGATTTATAATATATAATTTAATAAGATAATAAATTATTATTATTAGGAGGAGGATTAACAATTAAAAATTTTCATGTATTTGTGGAGTTTTTAGAAACACGAGAGCACATGGATTATGTTAGATATTTTGGGGCAATTTTTCTGTGCAAAGAAGATAAGAACATATTGAAATATTCACTCATAGAGAGACAAATGATAGAATGGTGTTCAAAAAACCAAAAGGATTATACATACCCAAAGAAGATAAGAACATATTCAAATATTCACTCATGGTAGAGATAAATGATAAAATGGTGTTAAAAAAACCAAAAAGATTATAAATACATTGAATAACAGGTTGGATTGGCTACTAGGATATATTATGATACCAAAAAACAAAAAAAGTCTCAGCATAGTATAAAACAAAGTAGAGGGACCAAAGTCTATAGGTACAACCTAAATGGGGAACATGAACCGGATCATCATTGTTCCTGCAGTTAATTCTTGCATGAGGAGGGATATCAATGTGCTCCTCTATGTTATTGAATCTTTGAGTCAATCTAGATCCCTCATTTGATGATACAAATGCTATGCTCAAACATGAATGCTTGAGAGTGTAGCATGTTTGCCTAATAAAAGTGATATGTCAAATCATTGCCTAAAAAAAATATCAAATGCTAAATATAATTAAAAATTAAGTTGAAAACAAAATACTTTTTCGAAATTCTTTTCAAAATAGGAAGCAATGACTTAAACTATTTTTGAAAAAAAAATCAAGGAAAATGTTGCTAGTTCACCCAAGTTTCAATTAATAAATTTTATATTAAATTTTTTTGTTTGTTTCAATTAATAAATTTTATATTAATTTTTTTTGCTTTGTTTTTTAAATGTTAGAATTATGTATATTTAATTTTCGAAATTTGGTCTCTCAATTCGTGATCAAATGTTCAAATCCCCTTGTTTGTGACCCAAGAGATCCAAGTTCTAAGGTTCAAATCCCTCTGTTGTGTCCCAGTTTATGGAGAGGTCCTAATTTATGGGGTCCCAGTTTATGGAGAGGGGAACACACCGTAAACCCCAGTAGTAGTAGATTACTAATAGTTATATGTCATGTAAATTGTAAACGTTTGGGTTCATCTAGGATAAAAAAAATAATAAAAAATATAAAAATATGAAAAAATAATAAATAAATAAATAAATTGTATTCAAATATAATACTGATTTTTTGATATATATTTTCTAATTAAACACTTTCATATTATTTATTGAAATGTAATTTTTCTTTTATTTAAAAAAATAAAAATATTAAAAATGTAATATTTTTGTTATCTTTTATTTAAAAAATTATTAAAAAAAATAATAACAAATATTTCTCATAAATTAATCATGAGTATTATCATTTGATAAAAAATAGTAAAATATTCAATAAGAAAATGGTTTATTAGAGGTATTTTAAAAAAAATAAGTAATATAATTAAGTTTAAAAAATTACTTTTCAAAACTTCCTTTCGATTATTTCTTTTGTAAGTTGGGTAAGCCTCTCTTCATTCATTAAAGTAAAATAAGGTTACAAACATGTAAAATATGTTAAATGGCCTCAACCTACCCTATCGGAAACAATGTTTGTTGGCCACCGAAACTCATTATATGCCATCCAAAATCTGAAAATTTTATGTCTATCCATCAAGGCTCTATATGCCTATAAGTTGGACCAAAAACTTCTAGTACTATGTCTACAAAATTTAATTGTAGCCGACATATATAACTGTTAAAAATTAGCAAAATTTCACCACAACTAACTAATCAGAAGACTCCACTAGACTTGGGTTTCGTGCACTCGAACCTGACAACTTTGTATGAGGGAGGCACTGAGTGTGCTCCTGAATGCGTCCTATGCACTTGTTTGATGTTGAATCTAAACCTGGATCAGTTGTAGCTCTCATTGAATTTCCTACAGTCTGAGGTCTAGCTCCCTGGCATGCCCTTGAGGGGTCAATATGGCTCTGGCCACCAAGCACTTCATAATCCAGTAAAGGTGCACCGTGTGCTTGTACTGTGTGGGATGGGCCTAGGTGTTTCCTAGGTTCGGGACAAGATCCTTCCATTCCTCCACCTTGACTTCCACGAATCCTCGATGGATAAGCTCAGTTTCCCAGGTTTTAATCAAATGTTTCACATCCATAGGCACACCTGAATCATAGGTCGGCATTTCCTCCTAAATTCTTTGAGCATCAGTGCGCCAACCACTTATTTTGGGCATTCTGACTGAGGGTGATGCATTCTCCCTCATCTTCATGTACCTAATTCCATTTCCATGGCCTACAACCCCCGTGGTTTTTGTAACCCAAACCATCCTATACTGAACATTGTCACGTTGAGTGTAGCTGGGTCGGTCCAAAAGCCCCACCACCAGCTTGAGCCAACAAATATTCACATAATCACAGAAGATGCTAATATTATAGAGACATGTTATATAATAATTAGAGAGTATCACAAGACAATCAATTTCTGAGTTATGCTAGCAAAACAAAGTCCAATTCATCTCATGTGGGCCACTCCATCATATATCAACTCGGTGAAACACCCAATAAACCAAAATGCTATAGAAACATCCTCTATGCATGCAACAACAACAACCTTGCACATTATTACCACTGAGGGTTTCCTCGTCATACTAGTGCGTTAACCAAACCATGATAAAAGAGAGACAACCATAACAGAACTTACCGAACCAAATTTGTAGTGAAACCCACCACTTGAAAAAGCTACTACCTTTTTCACGGCACATAGAACCTAGCCTTCCCTGACACCTTTGAACAGAGAGAAACATGCCCATGTAGGAGACAATAATGTCGAATATAACTGAGATAGGGATAGAAACAATGTACTGGATATATATAACTTCATGCCATGACACCCCATAAAGATGGAGACAATACCAAACCAGACTAGGCCATCCCATAACCCTGACATTCATACATTCTTTAGGCTCATAAGGGAGGGAAGAGAAAAACATACCAAGTATCTCTTTCCATTCTTTCCGGTTTCAGTGACAGATCCATCGAGCAACACCTCCACCACAAACTCACTGCTACAAAAAACCAACACCATAGAACCATCTAACTTAATCTTCCTAAGGGAGAAAAGCCCAACGATTGAGGTGTTGTCCACCAACACAATGGGGCAGGGTACCGCTTCCCTTGTGGGACCTTTCTGATCACACACCATGTGTCCTTCTTCTACTATTCTCACATGAATGCACTGACATTTGGTTGCCTCTTGGCCTTATCTCCTAATGTTACTCTCATCACCCAGACTCGAAAATTGATTTCCCTACCTTCTCTCACGCCAATTAGGGGAGGGGGGGTTGATTGGAGGGGGGCTCGGTCCCACCTCCAGAGTCTATGATTCAAAATGAGTCAAAGATATCAAAGTCCTCTCCCATGTTTGATATTCCTTTTTAGAAGTCAATAGATTCACTTTTATGTTGAAATTCCCCATTGGCTAAAAAGTTTATTGGCTTATCTTGCAAAGGACATGAGATGGAATGATGTAATCAAAGTAAGTCAACTTCCTTTCGATTATTTACATAAAACATTATAAAATATTTATTATTTTATATATTACTGGACATATTTTATATGTCTACTCATTTAGTATTTTAATTGTCTATGGTAATTTTATAAAATATCTATAGTTTTAGGATTCCTTCATCCAGAATTTTAGATGAAAATCACAATTCATAACCTAATTTGCTACCTTAAATATTTTATGTTTTATTTATTTTTAATAAATTTTGTTTGGGCTAAAAATTGTTGAAAGATCAAATTTTAATTGCTAAATTTGAATTGATTATTCAGACTTATATGTCCATATGTCCGAAAATAAAATTATCCAAATCAGACAAAATTATATAACAGAATCTCTCGAAATAAAAGAAAAGGTATCATTTTCGCACTTAAATAGGTGTTCGAAATTCGAGGTTTATCGAAAGTATAAAAGATGCGATATCACCGAGTGTAAACTGCAAACACCATTAAATCTTGAAGTGCAAGTTCACACAGTTTTGAGAAATTCCATATACAATAATAGTCAATTCAGCTAAGAATGATTCTCCGTTTTACAAATGGGATAATTGTCACTTACTTTCGTTTCCTTATTTATATTGTGCATATTTTAAACGGGACGGAAGCAGTATTGCGAGACCGGAAGAAAAATTTACGCAACTCTGGCATACCAGAACGTACCTGCTTGATACTAAAACGAATTATCACGAGAATTTCGTGGGATGTCGGCTTTATGAATTGAATAGACTTTGAATGGAACGCCAGTAAACCTACGAAGTCACGTGTATGGACCAATATGCCACGAAAAAAGGGAATTCTTGAGGGAGTTGTCATTTTTTTTGGAGATTCCGGTGACGGAATCCGGCAAAGAAATTGAGGTTAAATCTTGATTTGTTGCAGTTAAAATGGTTTTTTAAGCGCATATTTGGATTCAGCACCCTGAAAAACCCCTGGAACGCTTTGATTGTGCAAAAACTAGCTATCAAGCTTGTGATTCGAATAAATTGCTGCCGGATTTTGCCAGAAAAACCCACCGGAAAGACTTCCAAAAAGTCTTATTATAGACAACTACATTCTTGAGGGGGTGGGTAGGGTGCCTAAATAAGCCAGACAGCCATGTGTTGCTGCACTTATGTCTTTAGCCATTTGTCATATGAGCTTGCCGGTGGTTATATATTATGTTCACACTGGAAACAGTGCTGTCACAGAAAAAGAATGCCTAATATATATCATATGGTTGCTGGTCCCGAAAACAAATCTGTCAGAGAAAAGGAGAAGACGAGGTTTTATAATGCATACGATGTGTATGCGTTTCGGGTTCCTAAAAAGATTGGCCACGGCAGCCATCATAGTTCGGCTTTTTTCTTTGACATTTCATGGAAGAGATGGGAATTTATAATATATCTATTCTGTGATATGCGTTTTGGATTATTCCTGAAAAAGATTGGGCACGCCAGTCATAATGTTGTGGCCTTTTGCTACGCATGTTTCGCGCAAGACAAAGGACTCCATATGTTGTCTGGACAGCGGAGGAGAGGAGCTGATTAACTCCGAGAAGAGGTAACTAAGTTCTGTTAGCAATGGCCTCTGGAAGGATCGGAGATGTTCAAAACATAAATGGACAATTTTCAAGGCAAGTTCAAAAATTGTGTGTTCCCCGAAAGCAAACTCGCAATTCTTCCTGAAAGTTGTGAAATGGTTACCTGAAAGCGATGCCTATTCTCTTTGGAATTCTACGGAAAAGAATGATGTGGGTATCATATTTTTACCTGAAAACAATCCCTATTCTCTTTGGAATTCTCCGGAAGAGAATGAGGTGGGTATCATGTTTTGGTATATTTTACCTGCATGCACTCTCCTCTCCATTGATCCATACCTTCATGTATATACACATCAGCTTAGATTAATTTGATAGGCTAACAATAGGTTCCCATTTCTTGGGCCTTAAAAATTATTTGCTCTAATAGGAAGTTTTGGGAGTTTTGTAGTTCCAGAAACCATTTCAATTTAGAATGTTTTATAGCTGCAGAAACCATTTCAAGGTGTCTTTTGGTGTAGCTGTCTTTTTCTTTAAACTAATCTATACCAGATTAGCATGTTATATTTGTCCCCTGTAGAAGATCTGGTTAATAGATATGTGATCAAGTAACTTTATGATACAAATTTAGCATCTTATATTTGTCCGATCTTTGTTTTTACGCTTTCTTTTCATTAAGAAAAAAGAGAGTACGTGTTCATGAGACTGTTAGGTCTAACAGATCTGTTCAATAGATATTTGATTAAGTAACTTTATGGTACAAGTTTAGCATCTTATATTTGTCTTGTCTAACAGATCTGCTCAATAGATATTTGATGAACTTTATGATATGAAGGTTTATGTGTAAGTTTATCAGATCAGGGTTTCAAATTTCCTCCTTGTTTTAGTTGCAATGGCTAGATATATCACATGATGGTGTGAGTTTCCAATGGATGATTGACATAGATACAACTAAAAGGATGCTTGTATTTTATTCTGAAAGCTAAATTATGTTATTGCTTACATGAATTTAAGGTAGCCTCTGGTCTGGTCCAAGTTGTTTTCGGAAGATATTGGGCTCTTCCTTTCAATGGGTAATTTATTACACAGCAATAATTACTGCAGAAGATGAATTTCTATACTGCTTTTGTTCTAATAAAATTGTTTTGCAGATGGTGGACGAAGGACACTGTTGCAGTTGTGACAGGTGCCAACAGAGGGATAGGACTTGAGATAGCCCGACTGTTAACAAAGCTCGGATTAACTGTCATATTAACAGCCAGGGATGAAGCTCGAGGAAGAGCAGCAGTCGAAAAGTTAACATCGCAAGGGCTAAATGTTGCATTTCATCCCCTCGATATTGCAAATAAAAGCTCCATCGACGATTTTGCTAAATGGCTGCAAACCAAATACGGTGGCTTAGATATTCTGGTGAGTTACAATTTTCAACTTGTTTCCAATCTCATCTCACTTTGCTCAATTCGTAAAATATGCACCATTCAGTGGATGGAAAACTAGTCTAGATGCACCAGCTGATATTGAATTTTAATCGTGGATTTGCAAAGCATTCATGATGGCCTATTATTTGGAAAACAAGTCTAGATCCACCAGCTGATATTGAAATTTAATCGTGTATTTACAAAGCATTCATAATTGCATATTATTTCCTGGGTGTGTTGGGGGAATTTCAGTAATAAAACTGGGAAGAGAAAAGAAAGTGGGGGACTATTATTTATATTATCATAATAAGTAAATTCAATATCTATTTTCAAAAATAGAGAGGAAAAAATATAAATAAAACACATATTTTCTATTTGATGACTAATAATGACGTTGATTATGATTATGATCAACAAAGAATTTAGTTTATTAGATTTGAGCAGGTAAGGGATTATTATTATTTTTTAAATTTTATGTTTATGCTAAAAGCATCAAAGAGTCAGAAATTTTCTCAAATAGAGGAAATTTATTTTGGAGTGGAATAGATTTTTTGAAATTGAGATATAATTTTGGTATTCCTATATATTTTAAAAGAAAGTATTTTTCATCTTCAAACCTCTTACACTACTCCAAATAAAAAGATAATTTAAATTTTCTAGATTAGGGATAATAATATCTTTATAATATTTTAATTTAGAAGTAATAATATTTTTAATATTATCCTTATTAGAATGATTTCTTCCTTTATTCCTCAAAGCCTAGCTACATAATTATTACATTAGCTACATAATTATTACATCTCCACTTGAGCATAAGGTAGTTTTGGGTGGATTTTGAAGCAATTTTGAGAAATGTTTTATCTTCCCTTTTAAGTTTATTTAAAATTAATAATATTTTTAATATGATCCTTATTAGAATGATTTCTTCCTTTATTTGTCAGTGTTTTACCAATATCTTTACCACGTTGCCCATTTGAGCATAATGTGGTTTTGGGTGAAGTTTGAACCAATTTCCATAAATCCCTTATCTTTCATCTTAAACCTATTTTTACATACCTAATCATAGTTAGTGTTGTCAAAGAGGTAAAAACTTGGTTCTATGAGGAAGATGCAATAAGTTGCATTTCCTTTAGTTTTGAGATTGTAAGTTATAGAGTTCTCTTTGATGTACTCTATCTTTGTCCATGACTCCCTAAATAAAGTGCATCCCTAAACTTCACATCTATACAAAAAATAAGACTAACAAAAGTGTCCAAAAGGATATTTTTTCTTATCATATATAGAAACATCTAATGAATTAGAGTTGTTTTCAAGCCCATGTTAAGTTTTCCACCCTCCATTTATCTTTTTCTCAATGTTGTATTTATATTTAAGCCTATGATGAATCATGAGGGAACATTCTCCAAGTTTATGTTGTCATGTAAAAGACTATTATAAGTGATATTTTTGAAATTAATTATCACAATTTTTATTATGTTGGTGTTAGTAGTCATATCCATATTGGAGAAAAAATACTTGAGCATTCTTAATTTATTTCTAAGGTCATAGGGACTCTTCAACATAAGGACAATATCTTTAGCATAATGAGCAAGAATTACCAAGAATTGGGTTTTCAAATTCTTCTTCCAAAAAATATTCTAATTTATTAGTGTACATGGAAAAGATACATGGGGACAAGGGACTACCTTTCTTTTAACTATTCCTTAGTGTTCCTAAACTTGGCAGTAACATTCACATACAACCTTGCCACAAATATGCTCAACTAGAAAGAAACTTTTAACTTGTCCAATGGAATGATAGCTCATAAATCCAACTTATTTTTCAGCACTTTTCCCATGTATTTCCATCCATATGCTAATATTTATTTCTATAATATTTCCATATAAATTTGCTAAAATGGGGATAAATTAGTTTCATCAACACTCCTAAAAATATGTATAATACAACTTTGGATTTATTATGAAAACCCTACGTAAGTGCTAAATTAAAGAGATTATATATGTGAGAAATGAGGACGAAAGAGATTATATATGTGAGAAATGAGGACGGGCCCTCTAATTTTCATGATTTTAGATTTATAGCCTTTTGACATCTTTATCTTTCCCATTTCGGAGTCACATGAGCAAAAGCTATATGTCTTCCATAGAAAAAGGGTTATCCTCTATAAGAATATTTGGGATGATATCCATGGAAATAGTGAGTTCATATTTATATTTAAGGTAGTAATTTCAATACTATAACATGATCATATTAATTTCCTTAGATTTAACATATAGAATTCCAGTCCAAAAACTCTTGGTAACAAATTTAGTTAGGTGCAAAATATGCTCTTGCTTCCAATTAATATAGAATCTTTTTCTCTTTTAATAGAGGATCTAATTGAATTTATTATGTTAAGTTTTGAGAATTCATTAGAAACATTCCTAATAGATTTCCTATCAATACTAAATTTGTTATCATGCCAAGGATTAGTTATTTTATTTTTCTTTAGAACTTATTAATGGGAGTAGACAAGTTCCCATAAAATCATGATAGGGTTATTCAATGTCTTCCTTATAGGATAAGAGACTTAATTCACTATTTAAATCATTTAAGAAAATATCATCATTATTTTTGGTCAAAAACCAAGTGCCTTATTATTGTAAATTTCTTCCATGGGCCTTTTTTTGCATGGAAACATTTAGGGCTAGGCTAAAATTTATTGACTAATTGAAAAAGGGATATAAAATATAATATAATCAACAAAACTACTATCTGGACCACGTTTACAAGTAAACTTCTTTGAATTTGACTTCATTATGCCATTGAAAATTATTAGATCCAGAGAACTACAAAGTTTGATTGGCTTAGTACCAAACATATTTTCACTCCGATAGTCAAATTAGCCTAGAAAATGTCCACATTTATCCATAATGTGCTAGTGTTTGAATCATTGCTTAAAATAATATTGTGGTTACTTTCAATTACAACATCAAAGTCTCCTAGAATAGGATGCTTCCCTCAATTTTTGAATTATATATCTCTCTTTCTACAATACCATAAATACAATATTTATCTAAGTTGCTTTTCATATATAATGTAGAATTAATTGGTGCAAAATAAAATATAGCTATATAAATTTTCTTAGCATTAATTTGTTTGAAACATCTATCCAAATTTATTGGTTGAAAGGGCCAATGTTGTGAAGTTAAATCTTACCAGAGAGAGCTTCTTTTTCTTTATTTCCTTTTAAAGTAATGATATTATTTTTCTTTATTCCCTTTTAAAGTAATGATATGTGCCTCCAATCCCTCTGTAATACTATTACCATGGTGACATTTTTTTTTTCAACTTGAGTGGACTTATACTAAAAAAATTTGAAACTTCTTCCCATTGTTGGTTTAGTATGGATAATTTTTTAGGAGTCCTAGGGTATAGATTGTCTCTCCCTTATTCTAATGGAAATTCATGCATTTAACCACAAAATTTTGCACATTTTCTTTATGACCTACCCCAAAAATATATTTCTTGATTCTGTGGTTAGTTTTCAAAAACCCTAAATATCGTAGTACATGAGAAAATTTCTTGATTCTATGGTTATTTTTCAAGAACCATGAATATCCTCTTATAGAAAAATATGTCTTGATCCTATGGTTAGTTCTAAAGAACCACAAATATCCTCCTCGAGGATACATGTAGGACCTTTCATTTGAGTTGATAATTCTTACATAAGTATAACAATCTTGATACCACAACAAGTGATTCTTCCATAAATTTTTCAACTATATTGGGGTCCTCCTAGAGTTTCTAAATTATATTACATTATATTGCATGTCTTCTCATATTGCCTCCATTCTATTCTTACTTCTTCCACCTAGAATGGTTGCAAAATGGAAATAACTCATAGTAATCCCTTTCTTCCTTCCTCTTTGTTTTAGAATGTATCTTTTGTGATATTTTCTTTTCTTTTTTTTTTGTAGATAATTTCAAATCCATAACATAGCATTTTTGTTTCTCTTATAAATATAGTCTTCATTCAAAGAAATACTTTAAACTATCACCTTTTTCTTTTACTTTAAAGAACCACAAATATCCTCCTCTAGGATACATGTAATTTCAAAAGGACCTTTTTTTTAAGTTGATAATTCTTACATAAATATAATAATCTTGATACCACAACAAGTGATTCTTCCACATAAATTTGTCAACTATAGTGGGGTCCTCCTAGATTTTCTAAATTATATTGCATGTCTTCTCACATTGCTTCCATTCTATTCTTACTTCTTCCACCTAGAATAGTTGCAAAATGGAAATAACTCATAGTAATCCTTTTCTTCCTTCCTCTTTATTTTTAGAATGTATCCTTTGTGATATTTTCTTTTCTTTTTTTTTTAGATAATTTCAAATCCATAACATAGCATTTTTGTAACCAATTTTTGTTTCTCTTATGAATATAGTTTTCATTCAAAAAATGCTTTAAACTATCATCATTTGCTTTTACTTTGATGTGTCTTCCTCTTAAGTAAGCATGTAATTTCTTAACTTCAAGGAATATAACCAACATTTCTATTTCCCAAATGAATTTAAATAAATTCTTTCCTTTAAATTAGAAAATTACACAAATTCCATTTCCCCAAACATCACACTCCATAATGATTGTTTTTGTAAACTAAGATATAACGAAGATACAAGTTATACACCTAACTTCTTCAAGTTTTTCAAAACATTTAATTGCTTCTTTACTCTAAGAAAATACTTTTTAATAATATTTTTAAAAGTGCTTTTATTTGACCATAGTTCTTAACAAACTTATAATAATAC
>APFE030292822.1:15901-76175 GCA_000404065.3 Pinus taeda | reverse complement strand
AAATCCATACCTCATCAATGCAAAATGTAAAGTATTATTGATTAACAAAGTTGATTCTATGACTCCGTAAGCCTTAATGATCATCTGACTAGGAACTGTTTAGAAGCCAACACGCCTAGTAGCCGGAATGAGCATTGATATATAATCGCGCGTGCTTGCAGGTAAACAATGCCGCTGTTGCCTTTAAAGAAAACACCGAAGACAACTCTGTGGAACATGCAGAGACTGTAATAAACACGAATTATTGCGCTACCAAATCATTAACAGAAGCTCTTTTGCCTCTCTTTAGGCCTTCACCTGCTGGCGCTCGCATTCTTAACCTTAGCTCAAGGCTCGGATTGCTGAATGTGAGAAATCACTTGTACATTTTTGTTGGATTTTCCTTTCTTTCTTACACAGTCATTGCTCAGAAAACCATTCTGTGTTTCTAAAATCATTGGGAATTTACATATATTACAGAAACTGGAGAACGAAACCCTAAGAAAACGACTGGGGGACGTGGAGAAGTTATCGGAGTCAGAGATCGATGAGTTTGTGAAAATGTTTTTGAAACAAGTAGAGCAAGGTACCTGGAAAAGTGGGGGCTGGCCATCAGTGTGGCCTGATTACTCAGTATCTAAGCTCGCCCTCAATGCCTATTCTCGCCTTCTCTCAATGAGGCTCCCGCAGAGTCCAGAAGGACATAAGATCAGCGTTAACTGCTACTGTCCGGGGTTCACTATAACTTCCATGACGAAGGGAACAGGGAAATATACAGCAGAAGAAGCTGCCCAAAATGCTGCGTGGATAGTGCTCCTACCTCCCTCGCTTCTGCCCAATGGAAAGTTTTTCCATTTGAGGCGAGAAACAAGCTTCTCGAAATTATAGTTACATCGTCAACAGAGACAGGTTTTCAAACCATGTTATATAATCTGTGTTAGTATCGATTTACAAACTATTTATGTGCCTATGACTCGTATTATAGTTATTTTGTCAGGTTTTAAGGTTTAAGTTTTTTTAAAAAGCATGTAAGTAATCGAACTATCTTAGCCTACTGCTTTGGTGAAGAATTAGCTTGCGAGGTTCTGGGGTTTAGTGAATAAGTTGTTTCCCTACTTGTGGGTTAAAGTTTTCTTCCACAGGATGTAATTATTTGTCATAATTATTAATTTATGACAATTATGAAATAGTTGTCACAAGTGTGAATGGGTTTTTCAAGTTTTCTTTTTAATTGATTAATTATTAATTTATGACCATTATGAAATAGTTGTCAACAGTGTGAATAATAAATTTATGATAATAATGAAATAATTGTAATAATTAATTTATAGTAATAAGAAATAGTTGTATCTATAATAATTAATTAACATCAAGTTAATAATTTTTATAAATTATAATTTAAATTAATAAAAAAAAGGAATTGTTGAATCTATTTATTCATTAAAAAATTATTAGAAATTAATCAAAACAAATAAAAAATTAAACATAGAAAAATTAAACCAATTAGTATTGTTTTAATTTAAAATAATTTGTTTTTTATCTTCTTTAATAATTTATACTTTCAATATATTTACACATCATCTAAGATATTAATAAATTGAACTTTTTATTTTTAATAATTGTATTTTTTTTTTAACTCCAGGAATTAGCAATTCTGGCCGCTACGAGTTTGGAACTTACTACATGTCTTCTTCTACTATAGCAGATTTGAACCTTGAATTTCTTAGATTTACACAATACTTCATATTTCTACTCATTGTCAAGCCATGAGGTAACTCCTCAAAACGAATTGTGTTTATTCATTAAGATTACTCATGATTATATACAAGAGGAAAAGACTCTTGGACTTCACCTCCCGATATCTCTTCATTACCCATTATTTACTATTTACGTTATTTACAAATGTTTACCCAATCCCAATGATTAGCTATGAACACTAATACTTTGAAATTTATTTATAATTAATTAAATATTTTATTACTAAACTTTTTAATATTTTTAATTATAATTTTTCACATTTTCAATAATATAAAGAACAAATTTTAACATTAAAAATTAAATAAGAAAAAATTTACATAATATTAACAAATTAGTAAATATTTGACTATTTACTATAACATATTGAATTTTTTAGATTAATTCTTTATTTCATTTATTTTTTCTTTTCGTCCAATTTTATTTTCATTTAATTCTTACACTTTTATATTTTTTTAATTTTCTTGTCTTTTGTTATTTTTAAGTTAAACATTGCTGAGCCATTACTCTATTTTTGCAAAAGCTGGTCTACGATTTTATGCAACCCTTTTCATAATGTAAAATGATTAGTGTAATGAAGGCAACGCTATACGCATCTCAATTTTTTTTATTATTATTGGATGACAATATAGTTTTAATTCACAAAATATATGATTGTTGTAAACAAGATTTTTCTCGTGGAGATAGTGTTTTGTTTTTTTTTTTTTTCCAAAGAAAAAACATTGTTTTTATTATAGAATAAAGATAGTACATATACTTAGTCCATAGTTCAATCTATCTATAAAAACATTGTTTCTATTATAGAATAAAAACAGTGCATATATTTAGTCTATAGTTTCATTCATCTAGTCAAAACATAAGTGTTGGATAAAAAAGTTTGCAAAGTAATGTCAAAATAAATAACCAAACTATCTAACAAAAACTATGATAATGTTTGTATCAACACAAAGTTGAGCATTATCTGAGTACAGTGGTACAAAATTGCAGCAAAATCCAAATGCTATAAACCACAAATCATCATAATAACTACAAGAAACACATAGAGACCCACTTGTGGGGAACGCTTTGTTCAAGGCAGGATGAGGCAACCCTCCTCCAGGGTTTTGTTTTCAACCAAGTATCTATAGTGAATTATACCAAACGCATTGTTGAAGCCAGCGTTGGAAAGGTTGTCAGCCTTCGAATTACCTTCCCGGTATATATGTGAGATGGTGTACGACAGAAGGAAGCTCAAGATGTACTTGATCCTCTTGAGCCAGCCCACGAGAAGGGGGAGAGCAAAAATTAGTAGTCCCCTTGATGTTATCCATCAAAGCCTTTGAGTCACCATCGATACTCAGAGAGTTAATGTTCTCTTGGATCGAAAACCAAAGCAACCCCCATAACTCCATATCCTCTGCCTTGGTGTTGGATCCAAAGCCTCCATGCCACCATAAATGAGATATAGTACCCCAGTCAAAGCATAGCACCACATCCGTAGTCTCCATGTTAGGCAGCACCATCAAGGAAACTCGCAGGGAGCTGATAACCCAAGGGCCTCATCCTGTAGGATCGGTCAACAAATTTCTCAGTATCATAAGAGGTGGCCTTCATCCAAGTTAGAATTTTGTGTATCATATAGGAATAGTCAAATTTTCGTCCCTCAAATATGAACCCATTCTAGGACCTCCAAATTTCCCAGATGATGAAGAGAGCGGGGTCTTATGATTCTTTTGACCATTCATCCATTCTATCATGAACTTGTTAGAAAATTATATATTACATAACAATGGAACACATAAAATATTGCAGAAAAATATAAACACAGAAAATGCATAAAACGAGAGAGACATAGATATACGTGGTTCACCCAGTTTGGGCTATGTCCACGAAGAAATAGCTAGTCCTTCTTTTATTATATTATCCAGCAAACTGAAGAGATACAACCTACAACAGATCCGCTATAACACCCTCTTCACTCTCAATCTCCTCTCTTCCTCACTCAGAATATAGATATACATAAACACAATACAATTCCCTCGTATATAGTGAGGGGTTGCCTTCTAGGGCAAAAAACCCTAAACTAAACACAACTTCTACCGTCAGATCATCCGCCTAATGAACAGCCCAGATTGACGAGAAATTACTAGACTTTACAAGGAAATTTTACATCTATTTTTAGCTTTGGAGGACCGCTGGCCCCCAGACCCCCCAGCTGGGGGGGATCCCCCCCGAACCCCCGTGAGGGGGACAAGTCCCCCCCATGTGGAGGGCCATACACTCTTCCTAGGGTATACGTCTGATTGAAACCTTTGAATACAAAAAATAATCAGGGTCCACACCCAACAGAACTCTTCAAAATTGGACATCCTCCTGAAAGTGAACTAAAAAGCATTAGCGAAAAAGTGCCAAATTTGAATTGAGAAAGTACATCAAAAGAACATATGTTGTGTTGTCTCAGAGTCTCCCATACAAAAAATACATATACAAAACCCCATATGTCCCCTTCTTCCCAGATTATCCCAAGTGAGAATCTTGTTTCTCCAAACCAACTAGGGAAATAGGATAATCTTTGTGGGGATCTTCCATTTGCACATTCCGGCAAACCACAATCTTTCCAAATGGGTTTCTTTTAGTGCCATAATCCACCTATATGTATCAGCCACAATGGGTGCCCGTTTTGCCACCCTCCAAACCAATGTAGACTGTCTCCCCCACTATAAAAAAAGGCCCAACATTGTTCAATTTATTGATGTATGTATTCCATTCCATAGCGCAGCTAATCACCAGATGAAAATCCTCATCATTTTTCCAAACTAGCCATCCAGTCTCCCACATGTGTATAATTTGTGATAAGTAGAAAATTCCCCCACGATGTATCATAGACAAAGTCTCCTCACCCTATGTATTTCTAGAGGCAACCCCCATAACCGGATCCAAGCTAGTCATGATTTTTTGGCCATTTCCAAAACTCCACACCATCCCAAATCGCAAGCATTTCCAAACATTTTGAAAATATTGACAGATCAACGATCCTATGGAGAGACTAATGTTTATGTCTTTGTAAGTGTGTTCGAGGTCACGAGCCTTCATGTACTTATGTTTGAAAATCTCTTGCCAAATCTCACTACCCCATGTTGCTCACCACAGAGATTTAATGAGCAGTGCCTTCCCAAAAATACATTGTTCTAGTAAGCCCATCCCCCTAGTACTTTGAAATCGTTAGAGCACCCCATTTACATGGGTGGTATTTAAAAATAGAGCTGTTCCCAGCCCAGAGGAACTGTGCATTGATAGAACGGAGCTGATTTTGTATGGAGACAGGAATGTGATGTAAATGTTCCCAGTAGACAACAAGTTGTTGTAAAACAATGAGAGAGAGGATATATATTCCTCCCAATGAGAGGAACCGATTTGTCCAGGAGCATAGTTGCTTCTTATATTTGTCAACCAACCACATCCAATCCTCTAGTGAATAATAGTTGGGCTTGATCCAGAAGCCAAGGTATGTTAAGCCCATCCGAATAGGAGCCTTCTGAACATCAAATAGGTTATCAATATATTCAATGTCCTGCATATCCCTATTAGAATGATATAAAGTGGATTTACTTCCATTTGTAATGAGCCCCAAAGAATCACCGAATTTTCCAAGTATACGATGAAGGACAATCCACTGGAATCCTGAAATGATACCAAATGTCAAGATGTCATCAACAAAAAATAGATGAGTAATGCATACCTACACAGTGACATTGACTCCCTGGAAAAATCCCATTGCTTTTGCCTCCTTGATCTTTAAACTGAGGCCATCCAAAACCAAAATGAAGATGAGAGGTGAGAGCAAACATCCTTGTGTGAGGCCTTTGCTAGCATGAAGAAAGGGGGAGGGAAGCCCATTGAACAGAATAGAAAAATGTGCAGAAGTGATACACACAATGATCCATTCAACATTATGAGTTTGTAACCCAATCTTGTGTAACAAAAGGCGAGTATAGGACTAGTTCATGCAGTCATATTCCTTGTAGATATCTATCTTCATGACCAAAGCTTCTTTTTTCTTTGTATGGATGGTGTGAATAGCTTCCTAAGCCGAAGTGATAGCATCATGTATAAACCTGTCACTTAAAAAGTCAAATTGTTCTCCCGAAATGTGTTAAGACAATATTTTTTTTAATTCGACCTCCTATTAGCTTTTATATCATCTTGTATAAAATATTTCATAGTGAGATGGGTCAAAAATCATGAAATTTGGTGTGATTAGACATTTTGTGAATATGTGCCAAAAATGTAGACTTTATAGCACCCGAGATCATACCCTAAATCTTGGATTCCTCCACTATATCCAAAATATGTTGTCTTGTGATATCAAAGAAATGAAGGAATAATTCCACCATCCATCTGTCTGGTCCCGGGAACTTGTCCTTAGCAAAAGATTTTAGAAAATCTAAGACCTCCTCTAGGCTGGCAAGATGAAAGAGTTCCTCATTTGAATCTGCATCAAACATCTAAGGGTGTCACTCCAATGCCCACATCTAGTCTTCAAATCTCACCCCTTCTTGATGTTTGTATAAATTTTCAAAATATCAGACAACCTCAGCATGGATCTCTTCTGGAGTGTACTTAATCTTCCCATTCATATCCTCAATATGCCAAATAGAATTAGACTTATTTCTATGGTTTACAAATTTATGGAAGTATTTCGTGTTGCAGTCTCCCTCTCGTAGCTAGATATCACTACTATTTAGTGTCCATGTCACTTCTTGAATGTGGAGGATCTTGTTTTTTCTCTCCTTTTGAGATATTCCCAATTTTCCTATGACGATGTCTCGGCTGCATCAATTTTCCAAATCTAGCAATCTATTTTTTGATCTGTTCCAGGTCCCTGTACATCTGCTTTTCCTATTTTGTTCCCATACTTTGGTTTTTTCTTTGGTATGTCTAAGTTTATCCATCATATATCCCATCGCAAAATCACCTTGCAAAAATTGAACCTCGTTTTACGTCGATCTTACAAGCCCGTTGTATTCCTTGTCCTCTAACCAAATACGGTTGAACTTGAAAGAAATGCCTATTCATTCCTCCAATCTCCATTGTAGTATAATAGGCATGTGATTAGAGAGATAGGTACTTTGAATCCAAGATGTTAGGTTCCCCAATTTTTCATCCAGTTGTTCCTTAATGACGAATCTATCAAGCCACTTACCTATATACTCATCCCCCACTCTACCATTAATCCAGGTAGGAGAAATCAGAATAGGGCAGATATCCCTCATATGATATCCATAAAAAATTCCAAACAACCTATCCGCCAGAGGGTCTAACCTAAAATGGACACCCCATCGCCCCCACTACAACAGGGTGATGTTAAAGTGCCCTACCATTATAAGTCCACCAATTGTAATAATTTTATTGTTTTGTATGTGAACCCAAAATTCAGAGTGATTTTTATGTGGGGCATACAAATTAAGAAGATGAAAATGACATATATAACCACACATATAGGATACCATCAAAGAGTTTGTGTGCATGAAAGACAACCCTCTATGGATCCCACATAGATAATAAGCCACCAGGGTGGTCGGTGGCATCCACCCCAATAAAATGCCATGCAAGGAAGATCTCCAAGAAGTATGTAATAGCCTGAACCATAGAGGATAATGTTACTTGTATAAAAATCATAGCAGGACAAGGAAAGAAAATCATCTGGCGGAGATCCAACTTTTCGGAGTGATCCCCCAGCCCCCTAATATTATAGGAGAGAATATTCATCATGGGCCACCTATAAAGGGAAACTGAGCTCTAAGTTCCCCAGGGTTAATGGAGAAAAAAATAGGAACATCATGGAGGTAGGAAGAGTCCTGAAAAAGGGGTGGTCTGGAGGAAGGTATGCCTCAGAAATGGAAGCTACCCTTTTTATCAATCTTTTTGACAGTGATGTTTTTGAAAAAGGTGGGACTAATGAAAGGATATGAATCTGATTCCTTTTCTTTGTGAATAGTCAGAGATTTGATATTCAAATTAGAGCATTACAGAAAAATGCAATATCATTGTCCACATAATTTCTAGGAGAGGAGGCCATCTCTGGTCTATCGAGAGGGGTGGGAGAAGCCAACTCAAGGGGTGGCTTAGAAGGTGAAATCACCAGCAACGATGATGTGGAGTGGATGGGGGCATCAGGGAGGCCCTGGGGGCTTCAGCAGCGGGCGCGAGCTAAGGTGAGGGATAGTGAGAGTTTCATGAACAGTCTCCTAGGAGTGAACATGACATGGGGATGAGACAGAGATGATAAGGTCTGAGCATACAGGGGGCTTATGCCAAATAGAGTGGGAGTTGATAATGCATCATTTAAATCATAAGGAGGGATAGGAGGGGAGGTACCTTAAGGGAAATTCCCACTGATCTAGTGTCATGTTAAAGTAAATCATATGAAAACTTCATCTAGTGACCCCGCCCGAGATGTCACGGCCTTCGTCTACTAGGAGATCGATCAATAAGATGTCCAGTGAAGTGGCAGTAGAGACATCTGTAGGGGATCCCCACTAGTCAATCCACTGGCGAAATCTAATCAACCCCCATTCCAGATCAATATCCTCTAGGAGTCCACCCACGAAACTGGCCTCAACTAAAATCCAAGCCACCCATTTACCCCGAGGGCCCACAATACCAGGCTCCAGGTATATGAATCGCCCAATCAAGTTTCCAATCATCGGCAAGGCATTCTTAGCCCAAAATTCTAGGGGGAGGCCCAAAAGCTTCACTGAAACTATGCCATTATGTGTGTATGAAAACAGGGATTGAAACCAATGTACCATCAATGAATCTTAGGTGAATAACCCAACAAGTTGCCCATGTTTTGTTCACCCAGTCTAAGATATCCTGCTCAGTCAGGTCAGTAAATATCCACCTCCCCACAAGAGTCTGCTTTTGTAGGCCAGTGACCCAATCACACAATAGGTCATAACCACAACTCGGTAGTTTAGTCTCAGCACACAGCTTGACAGGCCGAGAAACCCATCGCTTGGTTTTTGGGAGGGAAGGCGAGGTCGATAGAGAAGCGAATTATGGAGACCCGGGATGTGGCTCATTGTGTAAGTCTGCATGTACCATGGATTCCCAATGCAGCACATCGCCCATCCCCCACAATTAACCCTCCGACACATCATCCACCCGCCCAACGTGAGGTGCCCCACCCCGCGCATGCTCAATATTCAACATGGCCTAAATGAAGGCCCCCTATGTAGCCATGTTTGAGTTTGGGTAGGCCAGGACCCCATCCAATTGAAGGTCATCTCCCATCCTACCCACCACCACTCACAAGACTTAAAACCCTATCTATTCAAATAGGGTAATGTGCACCCACCAAATCCCGTCCAGGGGAAAAGAGAATTTCTCAGGGGAATAAACAAGAATAAAAATGAGTTTACAACAAATGGAATATCACCCCTTGGGATCCCACGAACATGCAACCACCCCGGAAAAAAGGCTAAGAACTGGTACACCCCCTCGCCAAGAGAATGTGCCATGTTCAATGATGAAACCAATATCCCCGAGAGTCCATAAATGGTATAGTCTCATAAAATATGGGAAGGACAAGGATCGAGGCGTGGACAAGATCCAAAAATGGATTTGTCATAGCTCCATTAGAATGAGCATAAATGCACCTCGAGAGAGTGAACCTACATCCCCCCAGAAAAATTGATGACCATAAAATTAGAGAAAATGAATCCAAAAGTGTCCCGGAAAACCTGCAAAGCACCAGATAAAATGGACGCCACCAATAGCGTACATACCACCCCAATAGCAGAGAGAGCACCCAAACAATCTCACAGGAACCAAACACCCCAGCTCCTGCACCACCACCTGCGCAAGGGGGAGTGTATCTCAAAACAAGAGGAAGACCACCCCAATATAAAAATAAAATACAATATCAACACCCCGTAATATACTTAGAAAGAAACTATATGTCAGAATCAGGAGCACATAGTGTACAACTCACATATACGAAACCACCCACAACTACACCACCACCAACAGCATCCACAGGGCCACCACAAAAAACGCGACCAACACGAGAAAAGACATATAGCTACCCCCAGAAATGTAAAATAAATTTCAGTCAAGGGACATCTTAATCATCTAAACAATTATAAACATCACAACAAGGATGATAAAGACAATCTGTAGATTCAAACCTTGATAATCTAGTGTGTTAATCCTGTGTTTGAGTGGAGCAGTGACCAATACCAATACCACAACCATTAGATGGTGTTATTATTATTATTATTATTACTTTATGACAATATAGTTTTAATCAGAAAACTATATGATCTTTGTGAATAGGATTTTTCATGTGGAGATAGTGTTTTGTTTTTTCATTATTGCTTGATGACAATATAGTTTTAATCAGCAAATTATATTATTTTTGTGAATAGGATTTTTCCTGTAGTGACAAATTTTTCACGTGTAAGTAATTTTTTGGTTTTATCTCAAACTAATAGAATTTTTTTGCTTCATCATCATTTTGTAAGAACTATTTTATTTTCTTCTTTAATATGAAGTCTCCATTAGTTTTTTAAGATTCATTGGTCAGATTTTCTATCTCAATTCCCCTCTGTTAGTTTATTTTATGACATCATGGTAGCGACTCTTTTTTCAACAAGAAAAAACCGTCTGTTTTATATTATGGTAAAAACAGTGCATGCTTATGATGGACATATCATCCTCATAAACCTTGAGATATTCACATCATGACTACAATGAGGATAAAATAGTCCACTTACATCCCTCTAAACAGTTGTCTAATAATTACATCATTAATGACTATTTTTCAACAATATTTGCAGTTTACACAAAGTCTAATATGTGAACTTTGCATTTTTTGTAAATCACAATCTTAATGTGTTCTTTACTTATATGAATTCTATACAAAATTAGATACAAAATTATACAAAACTTAAAAAAAAAAAAGTAAATAGGAAAAATATATGGACTTATCTGCAATTCGATCAATTTGAGCTCTCTTCCGTGATCTATCACGACACCTTTTGATTTTCTACTTATGTCTCTTCTATTCATATTTTCAACATGATGTGCATGCCATCTTCTGTGGCTTGAAGTCCCTTTTTTTTATAATTCATCCGTAGTTTTGTTATGTGCCCTGCTGATGTGCTCCATGGACGAATTCTGGAAGGAACTCTATATATTTTTAGTACATCTCAACCAACCTTGTAGGGAAGTTTGCTGGATATTGTTCTTCCTATTAACATGGTCTATCAAACATTTTGAATCCCCAAAAATCTGTACTTGAGGGATATCCAGGAACTTGATAAACCATAATAAACCCCATAGTGCAACAACTTTTGCCTTCATACTTGTTTCTCCTCCCACATGCGAGTGTATCTAGAATCCTTGTCCTTTTGCCAATTTTAAGCAAAAGCCGCTCCCACATCTTCCATCTTGAGCCTCTCCATCAAAAAATCCCATCGGTTAGTTGGAGGGCTGAATACTCCCCTTCTCTATCTTCTTTTTATTTTTCTTTGAGTCTTCAGTTTGATCTAATACCATCCACTGTTCTATGGGTTCATAAATTAAGTTTTCCCCCCATCTGTTGGAACAAAAAATCAGAGATTTCGAGCTTTCCAAATTTCCCAAAAAATAACCAAAGCTAGCAATCTCCTGCTTTTCCTTTGAGTGCTCCACCATTTTAAACTCTCATCAATTGTATTAACTGAGTGAAAGGAATATTCCTCATGTTAGTGAAGTGTTTCCAAATATTTTTCTATCTATTGTAGTGTAAAAATAAGTGTTCATTGTCCTCTGAATTATTCCTACATAAATAGCATATCCCAGGGCCATTGTGGTTCATTTTTTGTAAGTTTTCCCATGTAAGATTTTTGTTTTGCCATGTTAGCCAAAGGAAGATTACAGTTTTAATTGGGATGTTAAATTTCCAAAAACTATGAAACCAACAGTATTCGACATTCTGAAATTCCTTCATTGAAATTTTGAGATAGCAATCTGCCACCTCTATTTCTCTTGAAAACTTCTTCTTTCTAGCCCATTTCAAACAATCCCCTTTGTTGTCATAACTTATCCTTGCCTCCTTTAATGTCTTTACCATCTGTAGCAACTCTTATTTAAATAAAATTTTCGCTTGGAGATATGTTCCCTAACATAAGAGAGTAAGGGGATTTTGTTTTAATTTCAGTTAAAAAACAATCTTTTACTCTTTCCCAATTTTTTCCCAATTAGATAACCCTATAAAAAAAGTTGTTCGCATCAATATTGTTGTTTCCAACTCATCAATTAAATTTTACTATATTAATTGTGGATAGAATACAGAGGCTTTCCATTCTCAACAAAGCTTATGTCAAACTTCACCTATTTGTAAAAAAGAACTACCACCAATATAATGGTGGTAATCTTATCCCAAGTACCTAGTACAATAGCACATTTATTTTTGCTTACATTAACTTTTCTTTCCTAGTAATATGGAATGTCTCTTATAAGAGTAAGTTGATTTTATGGAAAATGGGACTCCCATTTAATTACATATAGATTAATTTCAATCAATCCAAGTCATCGTAAATTTGTTATGAATATTGATTTCCAATACCCAAGATTCTATTTTTGAACAGCTATGATATTGATTTCCATTGATTGAGATGTTGATTTTCATTATTTTACGGCTAACATTAGATACACTTGTCACAAGGTTTTCTTTCACGGAAAATATCAACCACCATAAAAAAAATTATGAGAAATAATGTGTTCCTTCTCTTCTAACAAAATATTAATTAAGTGTGAGAAAAAGTCATGATTTTTGTGAATATGATTTTTCCTGTGTGAGAAATGAGTAATACTATTTTATCACTTCGTTACTCTCATTACAAAGTTGTGAGAAAAGGCTAATGCTCCTTTTCCTCCTCTTCAAAATTAATGCTCCTTCTCTTCCCCTTAAAAATTAATTCTCCTTCTCCTCCTTTTCAAAATTAATCTATCTCGAAGCACTATACTTTTATGATCGAATTGACTTAGATGGATATTTTATTTTCCAGTTGCGAGTTTAATTTTTTTATAAATTTCAACTATCCCTTTTAAAAATTTGTTTTTCTTCTTAGTTATTCAATTTCTCTATATAACTATCCTTTTGTGTCAACTGGATTTTCATCCTTTTTCATTATTTGAATGAACTTACCTTTTAAATATGTTCTCGGTCATTCAATTCTTTAAAAATTCAAGTAATGTCCCTATAGATTAGCACACAAAGCATGGATCATATGAGTTAAAATTAATATCAAATAAATTATTCCACCAAACCTTTCTATAATTTTGATTACAATAGATTTTTTAAATAGATGTCCCAATTCGGCAATCAAGGCTAATCACTAAATCAAGCAAAGGGACTAGCTGAATAAGTAAAAGGATTCCTGAATTTGATAATCATATAAAAATTTTCAAATTGGGCCCAAAAACGTTTGGCATGGTTTAATCAAGTTCAAAATGGGAAAAAAGGTCATTCCAAAAAAAAAAGGTTAAAAAAGGTTGAACAACTATTTAGGGTCCTGGGTGAATGAAATAGGTTTTAGATATTGATAGGAGGATTTAATTTGGAGATTAATCTATATTTCAAAAGTGAGGCACATAAAAACATAATTTGAATGAAGAATTCCCCCTGATTTCAAACTTAGAAAAATTAAAGAAGAAATCAAATAAAAACAAGGTCCAATTTGATGATCATTATCAATCACCAAATTTGGGCAATCATTATTTGAGGTAGCATTTCACAGATTAGGAGGATATTTCAAAGTGTGAACACTAATTCAAACTTCAAGAAAAAGATTCAAATTATTCAAAAAGTTCAAACGAAGTCCATATTTTCTCCAAAAAAAAAAGAAAAAATTTAAAAATACTTGAATTCAAACTCCAAAAAAGAAGGGCTTGAGGAAGAAGATATAAAACTTGAACTTCAACTTCAAAAGAACACTTGAATTTTAAGACATCTAATTGGACCCAATTTATAAATTGGAGTTGATTTTGGAATTCAAATAAAACTAAATAGAGATAAGAAAGGATGAAATTTGATTTCAACATTAAGCATGACTAAAAATTTAGGAGACAAGTTAGATGACCTATTATTTGGTTTTGAGAGGAAGAAATACATTTCTGCAAGAAGGAAAATGTAGTAGATGTATGATTTTTAGGGAGTGAAATAAAAGGCCTTATTGAGGTATGGTTACCAATCCACTTAAGTAATATTATCTATTTTTCTTCGCATTACCCAGAATCCATGTTATGAAACCAACTCACAAAATAGAAGAAACCATAGATCATTGACTTGATAAATAGCCTCTTCAATGGGGAAGCCTCCTTTACGTCACATAAATGAACAATTCTTGGATGATTCAAATGATAATACCTCCTTGGTATATATATGAGTCTAAGGGGTCACAATATAATTAGAGTTTACATAACAATAATAATGTAAGGGCATAACAATAACAATAGCAGAATTCTATGGGCACAAAACAATAAAAATATGGGGAGTACATGGGCATACCAAAAACAGTAGGGATCTACACTAACAATAACAATAAGGGGAATACACTAGTATTATAGGGACCTAACATGTCCCTCTCCTTCAAAAAAGTGTTGTCCTCAATGCTTGAGTAGTTCTCAATGCTTCTATAGAAAATTTTCATCCTCAATATGGAATCTTCGGCCGGTAAGTTCTTCCACTTAATGAGATACTCTGAAGTTAATCGATTCCATAGTTTTCGGGTTCTTATTTCTATTATTGCTTCAGCCTCAAATATGATTTTTCCTTCTTCTTCAAGTTCTTGCAACATTGTTTGAACTGAGATCTTATCACCATCAACCTTCTTTAAGCATGAAACATGTAAAACTGGGTATACTTGGGAAGATGCAAGAAGCTCTAATTTGTATGTCGTAGTATCAATCTTTTGCAACACCATATAAGGACCAAAGTACTTGGGTGATAATGTATTATCCTTCTTAGTCTTCTTGAGGGAACTTTTTTTGTATGGTTGTAACCGTAAAAACATTGAGTCGCCTACATCAAAACTTCTTTCACTGCAATGTTGATCTGCTTGTTGTTTAATTCCATTATGTGTCAAAGTGAGGGTATCCTTTAAGAGTTGGAGAACTTGTTTTCGATGCTCTATATGATCTTCCACTGCTTGAAACTTAGAATTTTCTCTTAAATATGATGTGATGGATGGTGGATGGTATCCATAAAGTGCCATAAATGAATTCATTTTTGCTGCAATATGGAAGGAAGTGTTATAACACCATTCAGCTAGAGGTAACCACTTGACCCATTGTATTTTTTTATCATATAAAAATCAATGAAGATATCCTTCCAACCATTTGTGCATGGTCTGAGTTTTCTCATCAAATTGAGGATGATATGATGAGCTATGAGTTAATTGAGTAACAAGACAAGAAAATAATTTCATCCAAAAATTTGCAGTGAAAATGGGATCTCTCTCATTTATAATAATCTTTGGGTTTCCATGTAGCTTTTTAATTGTTTCCATAGATGTAGTAGCAACTGTACTAGCTTTAAAAGGATGAGATAATGCACAAAATTGTGCTTATTTCACAAACCTGTAAACTACCACCATGATGACACTCTTTCCTTTTGACTTGGGTAAATTTATGATAAAATCCATTGAGACCTCCTCCCAACATTGACTTGGAATGGCTAAAGGTTGTAATAGACACGGGGTCTTAATTATCTTAACTTTATTCTTTTAGCAAACCAAACATTCTGCGACAAAATTCTGAATATAAGATTTAAGGTTATCCCAAAAAGGAAAAATCTTGGCCCTATGGTAAGTTTTTAAAAATCCTGAGTACCCTCGTAAGGGGGAGGTGTGCAATTCCTGAAGAAATTTTTTCTTGAGTTGGGAATTCTTACAAATATATAAGTGATCTTTGTACCATAATAAATCATTTTTCCATCTAAATGTATTAGATGTACTAGGATCGTGCTACAACTTTTGAATGAGTATCCACACCTCTTTGTCATTCTTCCATTCATCCATTTTTTCGATTATCTAATCAAGTTAGATAATAGAAATGGCACAAAATAATTCTTCCACATCCTTTCTTGAGAATGCGTCTACAACAACATTTTGCTTCCCTTTTTTGTAATTCATTTCAAAGTCATAACGGGTTTACATCTTTGTGACCCATTTTTTGTTCTCTTCTGAAGATAATCTTTGTTCCAAAAAGTATTGAAGACTAACATGATTTTTTTTACCTTGAATTGTCTTCCCATTAGGTAAGGTCTCCATTGTCTTAGTGGATTTAGTATTTCCATCATTTTTTCTTATAAATAGGTTTGAGTAAAAACCTTCCTTTGATTGGGTGACTTTCAAAAGCAATGGGTCTTCCTTCTTGTATTAAATCAACACCAGTTCCATTTCTTCAGGGATCACATTCCACAATAAAAGCTTTTGTGAAGTTCGAGGTAGCTAAGACCGGTGGTTGACACATTGCCTCCTTAAGATGTTCAAAGGCCTTAGTTGCTTCTGGAGTCCAAGAAAATGCATCTTTATTCATTAATGTTATTAGAGGTGCTACAATTCTCCTATAATTATTAAGAAACTTGCAATAATACCTTGTCAACCCATGAAATATTCGGAGATGATTTATGGTTTAGGGAATTTTCCATTCCTTAATGGATTTAATTTTGTGAGGGTCTACCTTAACACCCTCATGAGATACGATATGACCCACATATTCCACCTCCTGTAGTCCAAAGAAAAATTTGTAGGTTTTTGCATATAATTGTTTCTCCTTCAATGGTTTGAGCACCATGTAAACATGTTGAATATGACCCTTCTAAGACTTTCTATAGATTAGTATATCATAAAAAAAACTAACACAATTTTTCTATGGAAGCATTTGAAAATGGAATTCATCAAACCTTGAATTGTGGAAGGTGCATTAGTAAGGCCAAAATACATGACCAAAAATTCATAATGACCCTCATGAATTCTTAATTTTGTTTTCAGAATGTGTTCATTCTTAAGTTCTAATTTTATGATATCTTGAATGAAGATCCAACTTTGTGAAGTAAATTGCTCCATGTAATTCATCAAACAATTCATTAATGACAGGAATTAGAAATTTATCTTTAATAGTGAACCTGTTGAGCTCCCTATAATCTAGACACATATGTCATGATCCATCCTTCTCATGAAACAATACTACTAGAGTAGAGAAAGAAATTTGACTAGGTTGAATTATGCTAGCCTCTAACATTTGTGTTGTGCTACCATATGTTCAATTTCACTATTTTGGGCATAGGAATATCTGTAAGGTATAATGTTTGGACGAACACTTCCAGGAATAAAATGAATAGCATGATCATGATCATGATCATGAATAGGTGTGAGTCCTTTGGGAGTCTCAAATACATTGGAATGATTGTCGAAGGCCTTTTGGAGATCTGGAGAAATATATCATTTCGATGTTTGAACCTCTAGTGAGCATAATTGTGCAATTATGCCACGTTTTTATTTCATTAGAAGATTTTTCATGCCATTAGAGATTA
Source organism: Pinus taeda (assembly GCA_000404065.3). Lineage (NCBI taxonomy): Eukaryota > Viridiplantae > Streptophyta > Pinopsida > Pinales > Pinaceae > Pinus > Pinus taeda. The sequence continues at coordinate 58,876 of APFE030292822.1, read as the reverse complement.
TTATACTTCCTGGTTTCCCTGCGATACCCTTTAATTCAACTTCCTTTACTTCCAAAAAAAATTCAAGAAAATTTCTTCAAAGTTAAAAGTTGTCGTTCTAAAAGATTGTAACCATTAGACTCCTAGTACAACATCAGCACCACTCATTGGAATGGAAAGAATTGGAATTTTTAATACATATTCCCCCATGGCTAGCTTGATATTATGGCACTTTATAGAGCAATTTATAGTTCCTCAATTTGCAGCAATCACTTGAGACTCTGATGTTGGATATAGGAAGAAATTCAATTCCTTGGTTATCTTACAATGAACAAAATTATGGGCAATATCTGAATCAATCAACAAAATTACCTTTTTCTTCTTGATATATACTTCTATCTTGAGAGTTTGAGGAGTGGTAATTCCTGAAAATGCATTACAAGATATGGTTAGATTCATTTTTTCTTTCTCTAGAGTTGGTTCCTGGTGTATATCCTCTTCTTTTGATATTTCTTTTTCCTTTTCTTCTTTCTCTTGACAATCTATGTAGAATAAGTTCTTCTCAACACACTTATTACCTTTAGTGTATTTTCTATCACAACTGTAACAAATCCATTTTTCTATTTTTTGTTCAATTATTTTTGGCATCAACCTTGTATGTAGTGGAAGGCTAGAAGTAGAAACACTTCCATATTTATAGTTATGAGTGGTAGAATTATTTGTTTCCATAAATTTTCTTTCAACTTTTCTTGTCACCTAAATCCCTTCTCCATTCAATCAAGTTCCCAAAGGTGACTTCCTCTAGAATATTAGTTACCGTGATATTCAATTTTTGGAAGTTCTCAATGTGCTCTACTATTGAACCCTTTTGTTTGATATTTATCAATTGGCTAAAGAAGGTGTTCCTCTTTGTATCCTCATAACATGCTATCATTTACTCCATAACAAGTGACAAGTGGTTTACGATAACAAAGCCATTGATACCATAAAAATTGTTTGGGTTCTAAATATAAAGATTCAATGTGTACCTTTTGTGTCTATTGCACATCATGTAGATCAAAACATTGCTTCATTTGTAGTATCCATGTTGCTAAATCCTTGCCATTAAAATGCCTCGTATCTATCTTTGGAATGTGGTATGTCTTCAATCCAAAGTTAGAGTCTCTGAAATCATGATTAAAATTCATTTTTTTCTCATCATGAGTTTTATGGAATACATTTTCACCATTAGGAAGCATTTCTTGAGCAACTTTGTCAAACCTTCCTACAAACCTTCCATGTATGTTTTTAACCCATCTTTCAAACCTTCCATGTTTTCTTCTAATCCATCTTTCAAACCTTCCATGTCTGATTTTAAACCATTCTTCAAACTATCCATATTAGCTTCCATTTCTTTTTTAGTTACTCTTTGCAAGAGCGAAATTTGTTGCACTTGGTTGCGTAATTTTTATATATCATGTTGTATTTCTTCCTCTTCTTCATGTGTCATGGTAAAGCTTTCTAGTTTCTTCCTAGGTGTGTCCATTGTTTTGTTTCGAGGAATTTCATAATCAAACAATGATATTTATGATTCACTATGCCCTTGAATCACTTCAAACTGATTTTTCAAATAAAAATTATGCAACTTTTTCAAAAATACACACAATTATTTTTATTTTTGGGAGATCGATATTGAAATTGTTGTATCTCTGTAATTTTAGATCTTGAAGGTCTGAAATTTCAGCCTATGGTACCCTTCCAAGTCTTCTTTTCAACCATATAAGCCAAACCAATATTAGATTCTTTAAGGTAGATTTATGCCAAATCTTCCACAATGACCTGATTATAGACTGGTTTAGTAGAGAGAACTTAGAAGGAGTGTTGCATGTCACTGTTTTGACCATTGCCTTTGAAAATGATACATAAAGAACTAAAGTCCATTTAGTTTCAGTTACTTTTTATGAAATTTGAATTTGATCCTTGGAGAGAAAGTTATGAAGATTTTACCTAGGTCACATGTTTGAGATGGAATTTTGGAGCCTGCAAAAAGTCTAACTTATTCAGATGATATCTCTAAAGATCTAAAATCCGTACACGAAGTTCATGAATATTTTGGCTCCATGTGGTCGCAATTTTGGTTTCTGAAGCCACGTAGAAAAAAAATTATAGAAAAAGTTCCAAGATGACCTATTTGAAGAGCCAAAACCCTAGAATCCAATGCTCTGATACCAAACGTTATGCAACCATCTCAGAAAATAAAATAAAACATAGATCAACAACTTAATAAATAACCTCTTTGAGGGGGAAACCTCTTTTACATGACATTAATTCTTGGATGATTCAAATGATAATACTTCCTTGGTATACGGGTCGCAATATAATCAGAGCCTACATAACCATAATAATGTAAGGGCACTACAAAAGCAATAGTGGGCTTCTATGGGGGACAACAATAAAAACATTTGGGATACATGGTCATAATAATAACAATAGGGGGATACACTAACAATAAAAATAAGGCGAATACACTAGTATTATAGGGACCTAACAATGCCCTCCCTTCAAGGGATTAACATTCAATGTCCCTCTAGAAGCTAAATATAAATTATTCCAAAAGCATGCATGTATAGATATTGTTGGCACTCATGATATTGATCAAGTGGGTTGGGCATGGATCAATCATGGGAAGTCCTAAAATATATTTCTCATTTGCACCTATTTAAATTCCACTTCTCAATAAGACCCTCCTTCCTTAACACTATTGATAGTCTAAGTAATTATTCAATGATCCTCACACCAAGTACTTTGCTAACAAAAGGCTAGGCCCTACACCTAATTCCAAAATTCACTCTGCATAGCCACCCTCATATCCTTTGTATTAGGGATGGATATATAGGGGTATAACGTCACAATTACATGATCTCACTGTCACCGTAAAAATCAAGGTGAAATAGACTGAAAATAAACTAACTTAAGGAAACGAGTGTAAGGAAGGATATTAAAACTCAATTTTCTTGTCATATTCTTCTTGTTTTTTGTAATGTATCGATAAGATCACCAACTTGGGCAAAGGTATGACATGAGTAATTCAAAGGAGATCTTAATTTGAATATGAGTCAATTGTTTTAATTGGGACCATAAAATGCTTTGGAATGGATTAATCAAATTTAAAAGGAACTAAAACAACCCTTAAAAAATTATTAAAAAAATAAATAAATAAATAAAATTAAAGAGTAGAGAAAATCGTGTGCTTGTAGACAAAATCAAATAACTCATAGAGATTACTAAGACTAATATATTTCGAGATTGGGAAAATAGAACATTAATGCTCTCTCCATAGAAGAAATCACTCTATTAGGGTTTCAAGAATGGTTGATGTTGAAGGGTTTAGAAATGCAGAGTTTACAATAATCTAGAGCACATATATGGAGAATTTTCTTATCCTGGTGAAACCAATCTCAAGGGAATACTTTTGTTTCTAGGTTGCAAAATCATATCTTGTTTTCTTGGTGGTAAAAATGGTACAGGAAAAGATGCACATTCCTCCTAAACATTTTCAACGCATTCATGAAGGACGATAACTTCATCATCAAAATCTCCTCGGTGTACAGCACCTTATAAAATAAAAATAAAATAAAACTTTAAAAAAAGTAATCTTACACACCATATTTGACTTTTCTATAAAAAAAAAACATTAATTCACTTAAATTTAAGTAAGTTAAAAAATAATTTCATAAAATAAATTTTAATACAACTACACCTACCTACATCCAACTACACCTACCTAAAATATCCCATAACATTAAACTCTAGTGAATTCAACTTATATCCTCCCCCGAATTTAACTTTACAACATCTCAAACTCATCTTCCTCCAAACCCTTTGGACAAATAGTTTCTAAAGTTATAAAACTTATCTGCCTCAATTAAATCCTTTTTAAAATGAGAAGTGCAAACCTCGTATTCCCCCAATAAATGACTCGGATACTATGCGTATAAATAAAAGAATGGATCAACGGAGAATAGAATTAATACATGTAAAATATACGCAAATAATGTACACACATCAAATATATTTCCCTGCAATACCAGAGAGAATAACCAATGCTTTCGGTAACCATCATCCCTAGACCATGAATAACCATTGCTTTCGGTAACCATCATCCCTAGACAATTGCCCTTCGAAGAAGTGTTTATTTGCCTCAAAAACACAATTTCCTCCCGCAGTCATCGATAAATATCATCCCTCTCCTCCTTCGATGCACAATATATGCAAAAGAAAACGCAAACCAATGTGAATGTCGTGGGCAAAAAAGGCAAACCAGTGTGACTGGCGTGGCCAATCCGGTTTAGTAACAGAGGCGCATTGGCATATTCATTTAAAAATAGCGTATTCATTGGCGTATTCAGTTTCCTTTACAGGTTTGTTTTCGAGCCTATCAATATATGATATAAAAATACCGGGCTGGTCGGACAAATGGATTAATCTATGAGTGCATTGATCTCATGCTTCTGGCTCTTTTAGTCGACCATTTTTTCCCAACATTCCATGGACGTTACTTTTTTTTTTTCAGTACGTTCCATGGACGTTACTTTGTATATTAATACGTTCCATGGACGTTACTTCGTATATTGATACGGGTAAATTATATACAGTTCATAAAACGGTCAAGAAAGATATATAATAATTAGGATAATCATATAAATTAAATCTCTAATCAACTCTAATAATTATTAATTTATAATAAACACTAAAATATTTACTTGATATAAATTAAATAATTAGCCAATTTTAATAATTATCAATCCATAATAAACATTAAAATATTCACCCCATGATACATGTTACGGTTGTTAAAATTTTAAAAATCATATAATTTAGTCAAATTTAAATTTATTTTTAAATTTTTATTGTTATTATTGTTGTTATTTATAAAAAGAATTAATATATAAGTTAAATATATATACATTTAAAACATGTAACAAAATCACTAATTATGGAAATCCACCCTCACTTTATCATATTTGTATAGGTTTTGGTACAGTGCCATGACTTATCAATACCACATTCCCATAAAAACCGTAACTCATTTCATATGAAATCAATTAATTTGACATTATTTCAATTTAATTAATAAGGGAAAAGGGGCATAACTACTTTGGAGATAAATTTCAGCCTTTGATTTGTGTATACTACTAAAGAATATTCTAAATTATTTCATGGAGATTTTAATTCTCTACCATCGATCCACTATGGGGTGTACAATAGACAATGACACAGTGTTTTGTTATGGCACTTTATGGTCAAAAAGTCACTCGTTCGAAACTCCATGGGAAAACATTCGGCCATGCTAAGGGTTGCTAAGACCTAGGCTAGGTGCGATCCACGAGTGATTTTGAGGGCTTAGAATCCCCTAGGTTGTGGACACTCAAGCCATAGGTTAGGCATGCTAATGATCTCAAGATTCACATTACCTATCAAAAAAAAATCTCTACTATCCACCTAATAATTCTTTATAATTAAATTAAATTTTTTGAAGATATATATATATATATCCTCGCATCTAGGTGAACCAACTACCTCTGGTATGCCCCACAAGGGACAATGATAGCAGCCCCCACTTGGCTCACCTCCCTCACCAAGTGGCGCTCGAAGCAATCACTCCTCCTCCTGCATGATAGTTGTCAATGTACGAGAGTCCTCTACTCCCGCACCCCTACAATAAGCCTCCCATCCCCATGCTCATTCCTTTCTACAAGCTCTCTTTTCCCTATGACATTCTCCTCGGTGCTTTTACCAACTTCTTCTCTATGACTCCACTTTAAAGCCTTCTCACCATTAATCGTTATAGGGGAGGGGTTGGCACCCCGAAAGAGGAAGAGGTCGGGGGCCCCACCCCACCACCTTCAACGATGCCACCACCGCTAGAATGTTTGATAGTAGAATTCTTGATTTCATTCGCATGGAAGCCTTAGCTATGGAGGAGGTAGAAATACGCAAGGGTCATTCGATGCTCTTGGCACTTAGGAACCTCCTCGCGTGTTAGTTGGAGTGATCCCAAGAGACAATGAGAGCCTCTAATTGGATTGCAGAGCTCTCTTCTCACCAAATTCACTCTATCTCCTCACTCAAGAGGCTTGTCAGGTTCCCCTGTGTGGAATTCCCACCCAACATTCCCTCCTCCTCCACTGTTCCATCCCTCCCATTCTCCATCGATCACCTCCTCTTCCCTCCCTATCCCTTGTGCCCTATGGCCTATCCCCCTCCTTCCCAAGCTCACATCCCCCTTGGTGGTTGATGCACCCTTCTACCTCCACTTCCTAGTCTTTATGGCTACTACATTATGGAGGTTCTTCTAGCAGACATTGAACCAACTACCTCTGGTATGCCCCACAAGGGACAATGATAGCAACCCCCACTTGGCTCACCTCCCTCACCAAGTGGCACTCGAAGCAATCACTCCTCCTCCTGCATGATAATTGCCAATGTACGAGAGTCCTCTACTCCCGCGCCCCTACAATAAGCCTCCCATCCCCATGCTCATTCCTTTCTACAAGCTCTCTTTTCCCTATGTCATTCTCCTCAGTGCTTTTACCAACTTCTTCTCTATGACTCCACTCTAAGGCCTTCTCACCATTAATCATTATAGGGGAGGGGTCGGCACCCTGAAAGAGGAAGAGGTCGGGGGCCCTAGCCCACCACCTTCAACGATGCCACCATCGCTAGAATGTTTGATAGTGGAATTCTTGATTTCATTCACATGGAAGCCTTAGCTATGGAGGATGTAGAAATACACAAGGGTCATTCGACGCTCTTGGCGCTTAGGAACCTCCTCATGTGTTAGTTGGAGTGAGCCCAAGAGACAATGAGAGCCTCTAATTGGATTGCAGAGCTCTCTTCTCACCAAATTCACTCTATCTCCTCACTCAAGAGGCTTGTCAGGTTCCCCTATGTGGATATCCCGCCCAACATTCCCTCCTCCTCCCCTGTTCCATCCCTCCCATTCTCGATTGATCACCTCCTATTCCCTCCCTATCCCTTGTGCCCTATGGCCTATCCCCCTCCTTCCCAAGTTCACATCCCCCTCAGTGGGTGATGCACCCTTGTACCTCCACTTCCTAGTCTTTATGGCTACTACATTATGGAGGTGCTTCTAGCAGACACTGGTAGTGTGCACACTCAAGGTAGTGCCTAGGTGTAGTTTGGTACTAGTATGGCTACAACGAAATTTCAGTGCTACAAAATTTAGCTAATTGGAAGAATGATGACTTTTAGGTAATTTTTTTCACTCCAATCTAGCCCATCTACATGCCACCTAAGTGCTCTTCTTTGTGAAGGAATGAAGCTTAGTGCCCTGAATCCCTATGGCTCAATATGCATAAGTTTTGGTTCTTCATGCAACAATTATGTATTGTTTATTTTTTCTATGCGAAATATACAACTGCGAACATAAGTGTCTTCCCTAGGTTTGGTGGACTGACCTATAACAACAAAAAGAAAACGGCACAATGTATTCCTTAAACGAATTGAATGATGGGATGGGACCTACCTAGAATCCGATGTAAGATTTGATCCTTCCTTGGCTTGTACTCTCCAATCCTAGCTTTGATTGCTATAATTAGAACCTACACAATCAAACAACACAAGCCAAAGATCTACGACATCTATGTAGCATAATCAAATCACTTCATTCAATAGATCAACATGGTATTCAAATACATCAAATCATAACATCATATATAGGAAAACAATCTACTCTTTGTATTAATAGAAATGGAGATAGTTACAACCAAAAATATGAGGTGATCTTGTAAAAGAGCTCCCCAAGTTGAATTTTCCTTTTCTTTCCAATAAGTATTCCTCTATGTCACCCTAATGCATGGAATAATTACTCTCAAAGCAACAACATGAGGGTAGAATCAATCTCCAAAATCCAACCGCTTTCCCATGCATGGCTGTAAATATATAGATGAGGGAGGTAGTTCATCAATTCTTATCCATTTACCAATCTAGGCTTGATATCCACTTTAAATGGGAGGATGAGATCAAGGAATAAGAGGTGAAAAATCCAAGGCAGGATCAGATGGGATTCAAGACTTACATCCAAGATAAATAGTTATAACAACTTCTAGAAGCTTCTAGAAGAGGAAGATTAGAGATTATTTTTATTTTTTCCAAGTTTCTAGAATCAATGCAACCCCAAAAAGGTAAAACATTTTGGTGATTAACGCAGGTGCAAAGAAGGTCAACTTGGTGGTCAACATTGGTCCCTAAAGGGACATGGTGTGTCGGGCCTTAAAATCTTTGAAACTCAGCAGTTAAGAGAAGAAACTCACAGGTTCAACATATTCATGCTTAGGGCTTTATGTAGTGATGATGGCAATATGTGAAAGGAAGTGAATTGGTCCCATTTGAAGGCATATTAACCAGATGCGACAAAATGGCCTATAGCAAATTCCCCGCTAAAGAGAAAAATTAGAAATGAGAACTGATAATGGAAGTGCTTTACCTTGTGACAAGTCAGGATCAAGAACAACTGGTCGAGAGCATCATTAGTTACAATACATTTACATCATGATATATTTATTGATAGAGGCATATCCATGCTTAGCACATAAGCTTAACATTACATGTACAATGATCAAAAGACATGTCCACAAATCGCTAATGGTGGACCCATGAATGGATAACCGACTGTATGATCATAACCATCATACACTATGATCTTGTATTACTCCTTAAATTGTAGCCCAAATGGATGAAACTAGATCTCGGGTATTTTGTCTCATTCACACGACCAACCAATGTACGAGTCTAACCATGTGAATTAATGAGCTGAAGTTGAAAATGGTAGACACCATTTTATTAATGACCAATGATGTAATTCAATAACAGATGTGAGAGAAACCACCAATGATGTTAATGGCCATGAAGGTACTATATTAGAATCCATGTGGTGTAAATGAATGAGTTGATGTTGAACACAACACTGAATCTTTTAGTCAAAGTTCAATGATGTAAACCTATCGCCGAGAGCGACGAAACTTGGTATTGATGTATGGAAGCAACAAGGTACCAAAGGGGTGTTTCTAAGTCAACTTCCTAGATAACGAGCTGATGTTGATAGGAAGCGACTCATCACAGGAGGTCCTTGATATATCCCACATCAACGACATGAAACATGTATGATGATTTGAGATAGAATGATTAGAATGATGTTGATACAGAAGTAGATTAAGAATGGAAGACATGGAATGAATGCTTAAGAGTATCATAGTAGATATCGATTGAATGACTTCTCTTGAATACAATGAAAACGCTAAAATGGAGTTGGCAGCATTGGCCTAAGACCAAAATGGAGGCTTTGAAAAGGTATGATAAACCAAAAGAAAAATAGATTTCCCAACCCAACAACCATGGAGATGAATTGGAAGAGTATCATGTTCAAGAGTGACTCAATTCCATTAACAAATCAAGTATCTCGTTTTCCTAATTTCCCCAACCATTACTAATTAGTACCTCTTTATTTTTGACAAGCTTGAGGAGGATAACATATGCTTTATTTGTAAGTTCATAATTCGGATGAATCCCTCTGAGAATATTTAACAAACCCAGAGAAAGAGTGTTTTGGTCCCTTCATGATTGATGATTCCATCATTATTTGATGTTTTTATGAGTCCAATGAATGTATAACTAGACATGCTTTTCATTTTAGAGAGTTTGAAAAAGAGGCGAAAAATAAAACTCCAAAGGTTCCTTTTCATAGATAGTCTCTTGAGTTTGAAAAGGCAAAAAATGATGCTCAGGAGAACGTTTTAGCCATGTTAGAATAATGTATTCCTTTTTCATAAATAGTCTATCTCAATCTGAAAAATGGTTAAGCTTATACTAAGTAGACACATTTTCATTTACTTTAACGAGTTCGAAAAGATAAGTGCTCAATAATATTTTCATATTTTGGGAGTCTTAAAAAAGTTGAAAGAGGAATTCTCCTATAAGAATGAGTGGTACAAAGAGTAGCAAATATTTCTTGTCGTCATGGAACTGCTCAAAACATGAAAATGTCAAGAGGCTGGCTAATAAGACCACTCATTGTAGTTGTTCCTCAGGCAAGGATAAAACAATAAAGTGAAAGCTTATGATCGGCAAAGAAGACGGTGAGGGTGGAAAGAGAAAACCAAGGCTCATCTCATAGAAACTGGATGATAAAAAATTTCAATCACGAGAATAGGATGAGAATGGTTGCATTTTTACACAAGCTTCAAACATGGGAAACTATGCTTGAAATTGGTTTCATTTGTTCACAATCTTGAAACATGAGAAAAATTATGCTTAAGAGTTGTTTCATTTTTAAACAAGCTTGAAAAATAGAAAAATTATGCTTGAAATAAGTTGGCATGCCCCCAACGTAATGACTCAAATTGGGGCACTTGCCCCCCAAGCTTCATTTCATTCACCTAAGTAGACTATTGGTTACTAACAGGTGGATGAAATGAAGGTTCATTTACGATATCAAGTGAAAGACTCGATTGGGAATTTATGAGATCTAATCAAAGACTCAAATTAGAAGGAGATGTGTTTCATTTTCTAATGAGCTTGACACAAGAAAATCAATATGCTCAGGGACCTTGTTCCAGTTTGTAAGGAGTTTGACACAATACAAGGAACTCTACTCCAGAAGATTGTTTCATTTTTTAACGAGCTTGACACAAGAAAACTAACTTTGCTCAGGTGCCTTGATCATGACTTGTAGAAGGCCATGGATTCCAAGAGGTTCTCATTAGATGGGATAACAATTCTCTGGAAGGTATCAAAGGATCCAATGGAAAGATCAGATTCCAATGCCCCTAGTAAATGATGCACTACATCACATCATCAGTAGTCGCAGGCATGGAACAAGTTGCCACATAATTAATCTGTGGTGGGGAAGATACCACTTTCATATAAGGACCATTTAGGGAATTTGGTTGATTAGGAGTCAAATTAGGACCAACGAATGAAATTTGACCAATGGTCACGATCGTTCATGCAGGAAACACATCACACAAAAGAGTGAAGAGATAAGAGATCCCATGATATAAACATAGTCACGCGTAGGGAGGAAATTAAAATAAAAATGGCCTTGGACTACCATCACATTGATATAAACATTCTTTCCTACCAAAGTAATAGTAAACTGAGGAAGGATCCCTAATGGTTGAATAATTCCTCTATTAAAAGCCAATAGACTCTTGGTAATGGGCATAAGTTGCGAAGAACCTAAACCTTTCCAAGTAGTTGAAGATAAATTACTAATAGATGTTCCTTTCCCTATGATTATTCCAGGTAAAGGCACATTATAAGCATGTACTATGATTTGGAAGGGCACATAAGGAGGAAGACAATATCCTCCCAGCCGACTCCAATCAAAAGAAGTGATCATACTACTTGGAGGGGGTTCCATAGGAATGGGAGAATTTCCCCCTTGCACTATGGGAAAATGATAACTTCTCTACTATATCATGAAAATGGGATGATTTCTCCTCGTTCCATTGGAATGGGAGGATTTACCCCCAATTCATTGGAATCTCAAGAATCAAGAATAACCTCAGCAGTATGAAGTTCATTCTCTATGAGAAATGTATGATCAAGTGAAGGTGGAATCGAGTCAAATATTTTCTCAACTGATGGTTGGTTTGGAATGGACTCATGGGATTCACCTTCAGATAGAGTGGGATTGACTAGAGACAAATTCTAATCAATCACTTCATCAACTAGTGGATGATTGCGAGAAAGCTTTTGATAACCAGTTGGAAGTCGAGACTGAGAATTTTTAAGGTTTTCTAACACTTTTGGGGCTTCATCCATATAAATAAAAAGGTAAATGGGATTATTCCATTCACATAACCTACAGGGAAACTTGAATTTACCCATTTTCCGATGGACCTAACTATTACTAGTTAAAGGTTTGTTAGGAGCATGATCTCCAGAAAATGACAACAAAGGTTGATGTGAGTCTATGGACCACACTTATAATATCTTAGGAATACTAGGACAATCTCTAAGAAGGTGATTAACCTTAAAAATCATGCAAGGAAATTTAAATTTGCGAAGTTTAATGGAATATTTCTCCATACTAGTTACATTCATAGCAATGGTTGCTCAATAGCGCCCTTTCTTATGTTGCTTCTTCTTCTTCTTCTTCTTCTTAGCTTCCTAGTTACTAGAATTAATACTTTCACTAGATGTATAGGAATAAGACTCAAGAGGTGAAGAAGGAAAATGGTCATCATTAGGATCAATTTGAGGTTGATGTTGTTTAGGTGGAGGACTACTTGGTTCAGGAGCAGTTTGAACATTCGGAACAAGGAGGTAGAAAATAACCAAACTGGAAAACCAATGGTAAATCTAGGAAGGGAAAATGTTTCCATATAAGGAGCACCGATATCCCCAAAAGGAGGAAAAGGGCTAGGGTTCCCATCAGAGGGGTTTCCTTGATTGGTAGACTCTGAATTATCACCATTAGTCTCAACCTAAGATCCACTAAGGAGTTATTCCACAGTGAGTAGGTTTTTCTATGGTCAACTAATCGATTTTAGAAATTAAAGACACAAATTAAAAAAACGGGGGTAGCTAGGGAAAAAAGTATCACCAAGTCCCTCTGAACTACAATAAACAACCTTGGAGAACTAAGGATTTACATACGAGTAAGAAATCTCCCCGAATGTAGTGTTTGATGTATCATAGTGTACAAGGTGGTTGACTCGGTTACCTAATGTGAGGATAGAAATCTATAGGGGATGTCCAAAATATTATCGACGGTATGTGGAAGTGCAGTCCATGTTAGTGTTGTCTAATGCATAACCATTTGATGAGAGCGTTCCCATATAATTATCATGCGTGGAGCACCATCCAATATACCCAAAGGTACGTGGAGAACGGTTTGATACACTTACATATGTGGAACAAGATATCACCCTTGAATTGTAACGTTGACAAAAAAATGATATATCATATGTTTAAATATGCTAGAAAACATCTCTAGCCTAGACCTCTATATGTGTGTGGTAATGTTACAAATTCTCCTTAGGTTAATTGAGTGGATTTTAGAGTTGTTCTTGAATTATGTTTCAGTTTCAAGGCTGAAAATTCGATGTCATCTGAACACGTATATGATGCAACTAATATGTCAAAAAGAATTATTTTCATTTTCATTTTAACAATAAAGGGCCTAACTACATAGGGGAATATGAAATCAATAAACAATTCAATAAATAAGGGATGCATCCATCGATATCCTCACTATTCCAATCAAAATCAAAGCCCTATATGTGATGCAAAGAGAATTTTATTTTTCTTTCTTTTAATGTTTCAAATTCAAAGAAACATATGGATACAACTCAATCGCTAACGAAAATAATACCACACAGAGTTTAACTATAATTTAAAAGTGTCTTTTCAAATTCAATAATCAATCTATGCATACAACCCAAATTTTACAAGAAGAAATAAAGAAAGAAAAAAATTGTTAAAAAAAAGGTGATGTCACTCAGATATTATTAACACTCATACAAAATTTAGTGTCCCTTGATGATTGAGGGGGAATTTTTTTGCAAAAATAAAAGCAAAAACACAGAATTTCACACTAGGGAATTTCAAGTTCACACATAAAACCTAGGTGCAATGCACAGAGATTCTTATTTCTTATTTCTTCTTAATTTAAAAATGAGAGAAAACTGAGATGCATGTTTTATCACAAATAAAAACAAAATTTTTGAAATGATGACTGGAACACCAATTATTTCAAGAACTCAATGACTAAACAAATCAGTTCGTTAATGACCTAATGACAAGAACAAAGGAATATCTAAAAAAATGTTCATCAAAGGTAATAAAAACCACAAAAAAAGTATATGGAGGCTTCTAAGCATAGTAAGACATTGAGGGACAAAAGGAAGATTTTGGCATGAAATAGGGATCAACGGAGGTGCATAAGGGGCATCATTTATCTACAATGCAAGCATAGAGAGGGCTAGGGTGTACTGCGACACAGGTACAATGAAGGCTAGGGTGTACTACAATGCACCATCTTCAAAGCAGAGAGTGTGTTGATCAAGGAATCTCAATTTCTGGCATAAAAGATGAAATGGAATCTCAATTATAGGTCTTCCTATGTCTAATCAGTAATGAGTGAAACTATAAATATAAAAATAAGAGGAAGAATAGACACTAAGAGAAGAGAAAATGACCAAGGTATTGAATCATTCCCCAGTATGATCGCCAATTTGTTATTCAAAATCTACAAATGTGGACAGAAGTCTCTTCCCTAGGCCTGGTGGACTGACCTAGAACAAAAGATACGAAAGGGAACAATGTCTTCCTTAAACTAATTGAATGATGGGATGAGGAATACCTATAATATGGTTTAAAATTCACTCCTTCCTTGACTTGTACTCTTCAATCCATAATCTGATTTCTATAATTAAAACCTGCACAATTAAACAATACAAGCCAAAGATCTACGACATCCATGTAGCATAATCAAATCACTTCATTCAATAGATCAATATGGTATTAAAATAAATGAAATCATAACATCATATATAGGAAAACATTCTACTCTTTGTATTAATAGAAATGGAGAGAGTCACAACCAAAAATAGGAGTTGATCTTGTAGAAGAGCTCCCCAAGTTGACTTGTCCTTTTCTTGACACAAATTATGCTTCTATGTCACCCTAATGCATGGAATAATGACTTTCAAAGCAATAACATGAGGTTAGAATCAATCTCCAAAATCCAACCCCTTACCCATGGATGGTTGCAAATATATAGATGAGGGAGGTAATTCATGAATTCTTATCCATTTACTAAACTAGGTTTGAGATCCACTTGAGATGGGAGGCTGAGCTCAAAGGATAAGAGGCAAAAAATCCAAGGTAGGATCATATTTTATTTGAGACTTTCATCCAAGGAAAATAGTTATAACAACTCATGGAAGCTTTTGGAAGAGGGAGCTTTAGGATTCTTTTTATTTTTCTTGAATTTCTAGAATCGGCGCACCTCCAACAAGGGACAAACTATAGGTGATCAACACAGGTGCAGATAGGGTAATCTTGGTGGTCAAAACTGGTCCCTAAATGGCCAAGGTGTTGTTGAGTCAAATTATAGACTTATAATTTGTCAACATAAATCATTGACACAGGGAATGTAAGCTTGTGAGATGTTGCGCAAAATATATGTAGGCTTAATACCTTGAGTGCTTACTTGATCAAACCAGTCAATCATACACAAAACTAATGCCTCTTTTATGCATCAACGTTTAGCAGAAAAAGACTATGGAGTGGATTGCAACATCCCTCTATAACTCTTTAGTATTGTTGATGTTAATTATAAAATATAAGAAATCAAACTTACAACAATTAAAGAAATCATTTATCAATGTAATTCAAATCTTGATTAAATGGAATCTACACATTACCATGAAACTTAATCATTTAATCATTTGATACTGATATATAAAAAGGATTATATTAGTTGTGTGCACAAGTTATTATTTCAAAACATAATTAAAATACACACACACTACACACTAAGAGAGTTATGAGCAAAGGGGGCCCTCCCTCACTCACAACCCCTTCAAAATTAGAAGAGCTTGCTTAGTCAAATAGACAGAACATAAAATACTATATTAGTCTGAAAATTTTACAGTCAAGTACAATATGATATATACTATCAATGAATCCAACCCAACAACCCCTTACAATATAAAATAAAGTCGAATTTATACAAGTTTAAAAGCCCATATTTGGCTCGACTAAGGAAAACTACTAATCTGAGCTATTAGCTAAAAATACTGGTACAAACTGTCAAAATTAGCTCTACATAGTCTAATCCATGACAAAAATCATGGATTAGACAAAATTCATTACATAGATGGATTTTTCCTTCATACGGCCAACGAGAAGAAGTCTACAAGTTTGGGCGGATTTAAAACAACCAATAGGACAGTATCCATGTATGATGAATTCCCCAAAAAACTCATGTTCTTGTTTGATCTGGAAATGAGTGGAACATAGCTAACCATCGATTTTGCTGCAATAAATCTGGACAATTGCAAGAAATTTGCCTCTGTGCGAATTTCGGAGTGTCTGAAGGAAATATGACCGTACGAGCTATCAATAAGAAATTGTGGGATTGTTTCAAACCAAAACAATTATGCATAAGAACTCTAGATTAGTTGGCATGCTAATTCAATAAGGAGATAACTAGCTTAAGGAATGCTTAAGATTAAGGTAAAACACACTTTTTATGTTAATTTTCATACCTTAAGCATATATCACCCTTTTGGCCAAAACCTAGATGTTCTAACTGAAATAAGCATAATAGCGATCAAGGATAGTTCACAATGGGAGATTTAAAGTCTAGAAAAAGGTGTCAAAATTAGGCAAAATTGGGCCTCAACATCTCCCCACACCTAGCTTCTTTCATGTCCATTATGCAAGAAATAATGTTGCACCTTCCAAAGAAAAAGAAATCATTATTGTCCTGGGCTGTAGCTACTACAACCAACTAATCTGCTACCTCCACCAACTATTCCAATTGGTTCCCACTAGATTCTGCAGGAATTTGACCCCTATATAATTCATTTTTCTTCTTCAGATGATCAATATGAGCCTGCTTATTCTTCATGATCTAGGCCACCTTTTGAACCCATTCTTCATGTTCTTTCTGCATGCGTAGATTGTTTTCTTTCAGGGTCTCATTCTCCTTTCTCAAATCTCGTTTTGAAACGATGAGCTCAGTGATAATCTCCACAAATTCCTGCAGAGACCACTTTTTCTAGGGAGTTAATTCCCCTTCATGATGTCCTTAGAGAGATTGGGGTGAACCAAGGCCCTTTGTTTCTTGATAATTTTTTTTCTACTTAATTTATGCTTCCATGCAGCGGGGAATCCTAGAAGGACATGACTTCTCCACCAATGAATTCAGCTGACTCTACCTTTTCCTTTCCTTTAGGTGGGTCATGAAGCTTTTCTTTCTTTCTGTTAGGTGTCTCGGGCAGTACCTCTTCTTCTGTAGTATCCTTTATAGCCAACTGAAAAACCTAGCTCCTTGTAAATCTCTTCACAGAGGTGGAGGTGCCCTTCAACTTAGGCTTTTTACTCATAGTCTCCCCGGTTACCACCACTTCTTCTTCTTTTCCTTCCTCTTTCATTTGTGGCCCACGGGTCTGTGCCTTCTTCTTTGATTTTTCTGCTAGTCTTTCCTCCGTAGACTCTTAAGGGTCAAAGTCTTTGTCTTTTTATTTCTGCTTTTTCTGTGGCCCATGGGTTCATGGCTTCTTCTTGGGTTTTTTTTGAGAGCATTTCCTTTGTAGACTTCGAAGAATCAAAGTCTTCATCCTCCCCAAAATAATTCTCAGCCAGAAACTCCTCCCACATCTTCTTCCTATCCTTCAGAACCTCCACCAGGATGATCTTCACTAGCCCATGGTGATAGAGGTTTTCCTCCAAACTAGTTCCCCTTTCCTTAGCGGTCGTCAAAATTTTCATCAAATACATTCTTAAATAATACGGAAAATTTAACATCTTATCGTGAAAATGTGTGAGGAGCCGAATGTGAAATAAAAATGTGAGCCCAAAGCGAGCTTCACACGTTATATACTTCTACAGGAAAAATAACAGGTGGCAATACTTAATTCTCAGGAAGTCCTGTAAAATCCCTTTGCTCCAGTCAGGGTTTGAATGCTCCTTTCGGAGAAAGGAGGCACACATACCCTTATTGAAACGTTGATTCTTAAACCAACGCTCCCCCTGCTATGGAATTTCGCATGCCTGAGCCACAAAACCCTTTATTAACCTGAACTAGACATTCCTGACTTGAGCTTTGCTTCCATTAAAATTCAAGGAGAAGGACTGCGTAACCTTTGAATTGTGGCCAATGAATTTTTGAAATAGTGGTAGCCACCTTGCTTTCTCTAGTCTCGCTTTACGTGGAGGGTCGGCTTCCAATTGTTTTGGGCCTTGTAGCTCGAAGTGGATAGGGGCATGTAACTTTGACATGGTGAAAGACGAGAGAGAGAGGATGCATGCAATTCTCAGAAATTTTGTGCTAAGATTTTGTAAAGGATCATGTGACAAGGGAGGGCTAATATTGGAAATATCGGAAAGCATGAAGATTTCAAGAAGTAGGTCATAATCATGATTCGACCTGCAGAAGGATATTGAGAGTAAAACCATTGTTCATGTCAGAATCATGATAATTAGGCGTGGAGCTAATATTTATGATGCAACAGTTTACGGCCGCTTTTTTCTGCAAGGGTCACCATAGCTTAAAATCACCGGTTGTACCTTACCAGTCTTACCTTCCAACGGTCCTATCCTTAGATGACGTGTGCTTGTCCTTGAAATGATAACTCACTTAAAAATTAAATCAGATGTATAATCTCATAATTCATGACCTCAACAAGTAATAAAATTTTGTCAATACTTTATCAAATAATTTAAACTAATGTTATGTATATAACTTTTGTTCTTCAGGAAACCTAGGATGTTGCTACAGGAAACAGAATTGTGACTGCTGAGCATTCGGTAGGAAATGGAACCATGAATTCTAGACATTATGTAGGAAATGGAATCATGACTATGGAACATCTGCAGGAAGTGGAACGTGACTGTTGAATATTCTGCGGGAAATTTTTCTAGAGGAAAAAAAATCGCTTCTCCCTCATTATGTACAGTTCATTGCACATGATTAAAGGCAATGATGTCGAATGTGCAATGATCTCATTGCATCACAATCTGTTAAGGCCAACTATTAACCAATGTGAATCTCATCGCCATTAATGGGAGTGAGGACCAAGGTACCCTGATGCATCCTATTAGGTGTGAATTTGTGAGTTGTTGTCGAACCCCCCTGTAGGATCCAACAGTCAAGGAGCCATAGTGATTCCCCATTGCTACTGGTAAGATAGTCTGTCATTAGGGCATACAAGCTTCAAGGCATCATAAGAATCTAATCTTGCACCTAGATAATTTGTTGATGTCGATGGGCCAATATTGTTCAAAGGAGGGCCTTAATAAATCCCACACCAGTCCAACACGAGCAATCCAAAATTCACTTTTTTTTTTTTTATGGAGAGGATCCCATAGGATCTATTGACCTATAGTTTTAATGAGCCTAGGGCAGCCCATCCTCACCAGATTTGAATTTTAGAGAGTCTGAAATACTTGGAAAACAAGGCCCCAATGGGGGCTCCTTTTTTGTAACTAGTCCATAGGGCCTGGAAAAGGGAATAAACCTATACCCAATAGACATTCCTCTCATGGTTCACTAA
Organism: Pinus taeda; assembly: GCA_000404065.3. Lineage (NCBI taxonomy): Eukaryota > Viridiplantae > Streptophyta > Pinopsida > Pinales > Pinaceae > Pinus > Pinus taeda. Next base: position 39,602 of record APFE030292822.1, on the reverse strand, counting down.
GCATGAGGAGGACTAAAGTGAGCTCATTGTATCACCAGGAAATCAGAAAAGATAGTGGAATGAATGACTCCTTCTCTCACCATTTCCAACTCTCTTTTCTTCACAAATTTCTTCCACGAATTCCTCCTTAGATTGGGGTTTTTGATATAGCTTGAGTCTGTGCCCATTCACCAAGAAGGTAACATTCCCATCATCAATGGTTTTAACCTGAATAGATCCATTATAAAAAACTTTCTCAATTTCATAGGGGCCTAGCCAATGTGTGTTGAATTTCCTTTTAAAGTTCTTAAATTTTGAATCATACAACAATGCCCAGTCTCCCACTTTGAACTTCTTCTTTTTAATGTATCTATCGTGACATTTATCCCATTTTTATTAGATCAAGTTAGTATTCTAAAAAGAATCTTTCCTAATCTCATCCAACTCATTGATCTGTAAGATTCTCTGCTGTTGAGCTTCATCAAGATCTATACCCAAATACGCTGCCATTTTGAAAGTTCTCATCTAAAATTCAATGGGAAATGAAAATTTCTTTACATAATATAATTCATATGGAGAGAAGCCAGTGGTATTTCTCCATGTGATCCTGTAACCCCACAATGCTTCAGCAAGTCGGTGAGAACAATCCTTCTTATGTCATTGCACTATCTTGGTAAGGATTGTCTCCAACACCTTATTTGTTGATTCCACTTGCCCATTGGCCCAAACTGAATACCTTGATCAGTAATTATCTCCCTAAGTGCCCCAAATATTAAAAAAATATCTGAGAAAAGAAAATCTACCACTACTTTCTTTGTTGCTCTAGTTAGTGCTCTTTCCTCCACCCACTTTGTAACATAATCAGTACAAACTAAAATATACTTTTCACCTTTGGAATGAAGATTGATGGGACATACAAAATCAATATCCCACCTTTCAAAATGTTCTATGAAAAATTGTGGTTGCAAAGGCATCTCATCTGATTGTATAGGCCTCCCCATTCTCTCGAAGCTATCACACTTCCAGACATACTCTTTTGCATCTTTAAAAAGATTTGTCCAATAGTAACTTGATCGGAGGATCTTATAAGTTGTCTGCTTTTCTGCAAAATGTCCTCCACAAGGTTCATCATGACAAGCTCTCAATATATCATAGATCTCATCTTCCCTGACACACTTGCGAATAATCAAATCAGTTCCAGTGAAAACAGGATCTCTCCTAATCCAAGAGTAATCAACACTTTTCCTAATAATCCTCTTTTTATGATTAGATTAAAAGTAAGGGGGAAACTTTCCTGGAGCAAGATAGTTGGCCATGTCTACAAAACAAGGTGTTTTGACAGAAACGGCAAACAAATTTTCATCAAGAAAGCTATCATTAACACGAACATCCTCAACTGCATGGTTGAGCCTAGATAAGAAATCAGCTACCTGATTTTCTTTTCCTGGTCTATCCAATAATGTGATGTCAAATTCCTACAACAACAAAAGCCACCTAGTAATCCTTCCATTGGTGACTAGTTTCTTCATGAGATATCGAATGGAAGAATAATGGGTGTGTACAAAAAATTCATAGCTCGTGATGTAATGTCTAAACTTATTAATAGCATAAATTACAACAAGGAATTATTTTTCAGTTATTGTGTAATTCAGTTCTGCAGAAGTAAAATTTTTACTAGCATAATAAATAACATGGATTACAAGATCCTCCTTTTGACCCAATACTACTCCTATGGTTGAATAAGAGGCATCAGTGGAAATATGAAAGGGAAATTTCCAATCTAGGCCTCTCAAGGTAGTTGTTGAAGAAATCTTTTCCTTGAGTGTATCAAACGCAGCTTGACACTCATCATTCCAATGAAATTCAGATTCTTTAGTCAATAATTTGAAAAATGGAGAGGCTACATTTGTAAAATTTTCAACAAACGTTCTATAGTAGTCTTCATGTCCAAGGAAACTTCAAACTCCCTTTTGATTGGTTGGTGGAGGTAGCTATGCATAACTTCAGTCTTTTCTGGATCAACCTTAATTCCTGTAGCAGAAACATGATGACACAAAACAATACCTTCAGTCATAATCATAAAACATTTTTCATCACTTAATGAAAGATTAGTTTATCTATGGAAAATTCTAGTTTTAGAGGGGCATGACTAGCTTAGATGGGGCAACAATAATGAAGGTACCTTCAATCTTAAGGAGGCAAAGCTTATAATACTTGAGCTGGAGTCCAATGTACTAGATAGGGTTTGGTAGAACCTATGGAGGTATGAAGGTTGGATGAAAATCAAACTCTTCATGTGGCTGGTACATCATAAGAAAATTATGACTTGGGAAAACATTCGGAAGAGGGGTGCTCTGGGACCTTCTAGATGCCATCTCTATGAAGCCAAAGAGGAACCAATGGAGCACCTTCTCAATAATTGCATTTTCACCTCCAGGTTGTGGGACACTTTTGCCACAATTTTCCAACAGACAGATAGGGACAAAGGAAGTATTATCAATATCCTAAATAACTGGAGACGAAACTTCTCTGATTATGAATTTCTTCACTAAGCTTGGGCTTTAAATCCAAGCTTCACAATATGGAATGTCTAGAAAGAAAGGACCAACAAAATTTTCAAAAATCAAAAAAGTTCCTCCCAATGCATTATTGAGCAGATCCTAAGATAGCTTAAGGAGGCAGTTGGTACTTTAGTGAGAACCTCCCCAAAGAATCCACCTTCAGAAGCTGAAATGCAGATACTTATTCAATTGGGTATGTAGGGGCTTATACCACAGGGCATGGATAGGAAGGTAATGAATCTAGAAAATAAGCTAGAATGATGGCATCCTCCCCCTCAGGGTTTTCTAAAATACAACATTGATGGGGCCTCAAAAGGAAACTTGGGTATTGCTAGTTTTGGAGGGGTGTTACAGATGAAAATGGTTGCATCCTTTTTATTTTCCATTGCCATTTGGGAAGAGCTACAAACAATAAGGTAGAATTAATGGCACTTGAGCAATGTTTAGAATTCCTGAAACAGGATAATCTCCAGAATATAATAATTGAAGTTGATTTTGAGTTAATCATTAACTCAGTCAAGAGAATCTATTGTGGCACAGAGTTGGAAAAAGTCTCAAGACACTAGAGGCTACTTCATGTCTTTCAAAGGATTCAGTCTCACCTCCTATGATTGTGTACCATGAGTTTCACTCATGTGCGAAGGATGGTAGATAAATTGGTGGACATTCTGGCCAATCAACGGGTGCTCTCCATCAAAAGCAGGGTTAAGTTGAGTTGGCAAGAGATGCCTCAGAATAGATTAAAGGAGCAGTGTCTTGATCAGGTGGATGAGGACAGAATGATGTTTTGAAACAGAGACACAAAGTCGAGGTCTAGTTAATTTTCTTCATTATGAAGTGTTATTTCAGAAGTGATGTCATATTTGGGATGCAGGTCTCCATCTGCCTCCTCAACCCGGGCAAACGCAATCCTAGAAGTCTCAGGTGGAAGTTGCTCGGTAGACGCTGTTTCTCGGATGGACAGCTAGAAGGAGGGTTTTTCATATTCCTTTGGCCCATGCACCCGAGGATATGGGATGGGGCGAGAGGCTAGAGTCCTAGCTTTCTCGGCAGACTCAAAACCCCCGCATTACTTCATGTGGTGGCTTTACCGCCCTGGGGTGGTTTTAGGTTTTTTGCAAGCCCTTCAAGCCAGAAGTGGTATTTTAGAGTTGGGAGCGATTCCACTCACTACGAAACATGTGGCCAAGGGTGGGGACAGAATACCACCCTCATTGCATGGTAATTCTAAGTGCTTTTGGCTCTTGTGATATGATCCTTCACCGTAGGATCAAGCGTGGAGAATCCACGATCAAGAATAAGTGTGCTTGTTGGTGGGTCCACAACAGAGGTTATGTTTCATGCTTATCACACAACTTCACTAGAATCGCACGCAAATGGTGGATTTCGGGCAGTTAAAGTGATTGAAGGTTATGACAAAAATAGACCTGATACGATTATTAATTTTGGTCTATTGGGCTCATCAGGTCCGATTGGTTTGTTAAACGGTGTGCTTGTTGGCCACTCGATATGATTTTCGTTCACTTGATCTTTGGCGAAGGATCAAACGGTCAGTGATGGACTGCTCATTTGGTTTGGTGGGCCCTCAACCTATGGTATGTTTTGTCTTCCTAGGACCATGAACTGGGGTAGGCCTATCATATTGGTGGGCCTTACCGCCTCGGTCACTTTTGTATACTAGTTCTGTTTTTTAATTGAATAGAAGGATCCGCTCTTGCCTTAGCAAAAAAAAGAAAGATTAGTTTATCTACATCTTTTTAAAAATTTCTCAAGATTATGTAAATCCTCTTCAAAAGTATCACCCATAACTGTAAAATCATTCATATAGACCTCTACGCAATCATGAAAAAGGTCAAACAAAATACCAAGAATCGCCCGCTGGAATGTGGTTGGTGTGTTGCATAGACCAAATGGCAATACCCTATATGCATAGGTGCCCTAGGGACATGTGAATGTTGTCTTTTCCTGGTCCTTTGGAGGTATCCTAATCTGATTGTATCCACTGAACCCACCTAGGAAGGAAAAATACTTTTTCCCTGCTAAGTGTCCAACACTTGATCTATAAAAGGCAAGGGAATGTGATATTTTAAGGTAGCCTTGTTTAGTTCCCTATAATCCACACACGCTTTCCATTTACCATTATTTTTGGGGACAATAACCAGTGTAGATACCCACTGGCTATCTGAGATAGGATAGATGACCCCCTAAATTTAACAATTTCTACAATTCGTCTTTCACAATTTCCCTTAAAGCGGGGTTCATCCTCCTTTGTGGGTGTCTCATAGGCGTAACATTTTATTCTATATAAATATGATGAATGCATGTGTCTGGGTGAATGCCTCTCATATCTGTATATTTCCAAGCAAATGCGTCTGGACAATTTTGCAATGCTTGGATAAATTGTTTTCCCTGTTCAGGGGTTAAGACAAAATTAATATTCAAAGGTTTTTCAGGAAAAATTTCAACTACCTTACTTCCCCCATTCAATCATAATATGCAGGAAATGCAGATAAGGGTGTTGAATGTAGTTCGACTACTATACTATGTTCATGAAAATCCTATAGATTATTAATGATATCTAAATTATGACTAGACTTCCCTTTTACTTGCTGCGAAAAATCAGGATTATAAATAAAACAATTTATCAAATTTTCTTCTGAATTTTATTTAAGGCTCATAACTTGGGCTATTGTCAAAACTAGTTGGTACATTCTGAATCATTCTCCTCTTCTTCAAACAAATGTGCATTTTATGATCTTAAGAGGGTTTTAGCAAGGGGATACAAATTAATATGCTTTGTTTCATCTCCATGAATGATGGTCATGTTTCCAGACCTACACCCTATGTAGGCATCTGCCGTGGCTAACCACGACCTCCCCAAGATGAAAGGGTTCCCTCCCAAGTTGGTATTGGGTTGAAGAACATAAAAGTTTGTAGGGTACTCCCAAGAATCTAATGAGATGACAATGTCCTCTAACACCCCCTCTGGCATTACCTTAGACATGTCTGCTAGTTCTAACATGGTGGGAGTAGGTAATAAGTTAAAGGATCCTATATGAGATAAAGTCTCCATAGTCATCACATTAATGGATGCACCTAAATCGATTAAAGTTTTCTTTATGGGATGTCCATTGATAAAGGTGGTAACCATAGGGATTCCTAGGTCTACATTATTTTCAGTAACAAATCCAGTGGACATTAAACTCGCAAGCTTTCCACCTACTTGAATTGTAGAGTGTTCTCGCATTTCTCTTCCTGGCCTCTTGGTACATAGATTCCCAATTGTTTTGGCATAAATTGGGATATCCTTAATCTCTTGCAGTAACATGATCTTGATGCACACATTTCTTAATTCAAGCACAAGATCAAACTCAAGCTATTTTAATTTCATTTCCAGCCTCTTTGGAAAAGGAGGCTAGACCGCATGGGATGAGAAAGGTTCTTGTGGCCTTGAAGTAGGTCGTTCTATTGGTTTAGGTGTGGTTTCAACTTCAAGAATTTCCAGAGTATATTCCTCTAAAATCTCTTCGATCCTTCTAGGTTGAGTCACCACTTTTCTGGATCTAAGCTAAATTTCCTGCAGTGACACAGGATATTCCTATACCACAAGAACAAAAATTTCCTGCAGCAACTATGGTGCAATACAGTAGGTAGGACAAGTGGGATAAGTGACCAATCCAATCTTGTGATCAGATTGGATTGTTTTATAGTTGGGGTTAGACACTGACTAAGCAGGAAGTTGAATAGGACAAGGTTGATTTGGTGGGGCAAGCAACTGAAGTTGATGTTGTTGAGGTTGAATCATTTGTTGCGGTGTGGGTTGTGGTGGATTAAAGTTCTGAGAGGGAAAATTCTATGTAGTAAGATAAGAAAATTTCCCCTACCAAGGCTATTGTGGAGGCCAAGGTTGATAGGGCATTGCAATATTCCACATCTGATTCTGAGTATAAGGAACTAGAAAATACGATTGAGACATACTTGTAGGACGTGGTTTCCATGGTCTTTGAGGTGCCATTGCATAAAGCGCATTAATATCTTCTTGATCTGCTAGATATTCTGCTTTAATTTTAGGAAGTGAAGGACATTGATCAGTGGAATTCTCATCTTCATAGATTTAGTATACCTCTATACTATTCGCAGGACATTCCCTCAAGACATGCTTCTTCTTGCATTTAAGCAAAACACAGCTAGGGCTTTCTCCAATTCCTCCTGTTTCTCATGTTTTTTCTTAGCCTGTAAAACATGTAATTGTGAAGATAAAGTGATAAGAATATCAATTCTAAAATTTTCAAATAGATTACCCATTTGAGCTCTGGTTACTACAGCTCCAACAACCAACTTGACAAACCTAGAAGAAGTGTCTCTTGTTCCTCCTCCAAATTTCAAATTTCCTCTTGAATATCATCGACATAGCTCACACACCTCATCATAACTTAACTTTGATATGTCACCTCCCCCCTTAGGTTCAAAATCTCCAGAGATTCCGGTCTGATTGCCTTGAGAAAAGTTGTTCTCTTGGTATCCTTTCTTAGTTGATTCATCCTGAATCTCTGCAGATTGTATTAAAATATTTCGACCAAATCCTCATGACTCTCCCCCTCCTTCTGAGTGATGCCAAAAATTTATTCCCTGAGGTCCCTAGTTTTGCAATAATCTTAATATTTCTTCAAGAATACCTTTTTCATTTCATCCCAGGTTATAATGGAGTTTGAATCCAATGCCATAAACCACCTGAGAGTTGCATCCTTTAGTGTTGCAGGAAACAAATTCAGCTTCTGATCATTGGAAGAATAGTCATAGCTCTTGCATAACATGTCGAACTTGAACAAAAAGGCATCAGGATATTTAGTGGAGATTCCATCAAAGTTAGGCAATCTTGAGGGAGGAATATTCTTCACCTAAGTTTCTCGACCAGCCTCCCTGATAGGGAATTCAAATGTGACCAGCTCCTCTTCCTTCTCATCATAGCCTCCATCTGTATTACCAGTTACTCCTTCATGAACCATTCTTGACCAAAAATAAGTAGGACCTTTCTAAACTACAAATTCTGCGGAATCAATTATTTGAAATTCTGGTTCTTGAATATGATTAACAAGGAATTCCTTTTCAGGCTGACCACTTAGCAGAGATGTTGTCTTTCTTGTAAGGGAAGATTTGAAATGGACAACAACAGAATATTTTCCTGCAGAAGTTTCTACTATGGAAGTAGGATTATGCTCTGGAATCTTTTCAGGACCATAGACCTCATGTCCAGACTCTTCTTCCCTTGTTTCCTTGTACCTTGCAGACTTTTTTTTCCTTTCCAATTTATTAGTAAGTGAAGTGGTGCTCACACACCACAAAATACATTTGTAAATATTAGATCCTACCATCTACTATGCAAACAAATTAAAATAAAACTACTTACCAAATGATCAGGAGATGGCTTGGGCAAATTTCTGACCTCTACAAGTGCGTAGGCTTTGCCCTTCGTCTTACCACTTTGACTCCCCCAGTCTTGAACATTAAAAACAATATACATAATACTAAAACAATTTTGGTATTATCCCTTAGCACCTCCCCAAAAAGGGTACCAAAAGGTTGAGTCAAATTATATACTTATAATTTGTCAACATAAATCATCAACCCAGGTGTTTTGGAGAATTTGGTATCTACGGATAAATACTAATTCCCTACATAAGTAGCCATATCTAGAATGATAGTTTAAAGCAATTTAGCCTTTTCCTATAAGGAATAGATAACACAAAGAGAATGAGAAGAACTACTTGTAGTTCCACTTTCCTCTTGTCTCCTTTGTATCAATCCTATTGCTCCTTCCTATACTCAATACGCTTGAGAAGTACCTGTAAACATCAACAAAAGACAAAGAATTGATCAAAGAAAAATATCTATTGATTACAAGTAATGGAATCAGATACATTCACACATATAAGCATCATATAACAAGATAAGCATATGGGAAAAAGGTTCAAATAAGTTATTGAAGAGAAGAAGGAATTACAACCATCAAGTCTGATTCGAAGTCACTCCTCCAGCTTTGATCCCATCTACATCACATCAAAAACATGAAAAACTTGTAGCATAATAATACTTGTCTCAAAGTCAATTCTCATAGCAACATTACCTCCTTACAATTCCACATAGTCCAAACCCTGATCACTTAGATGAGTGCTCAATTTATAGGATGATGAAGTAGGTTATGTCATAAATGGGGCTATTGAATGGCCTTCCATACTTTGAATTAGTTCCATGGAGGAAGGGATGAGATGATAGGATGAATCTTAACTCATTCCTCATACATTTTCGAGCTCATAGGAGTTGATAAGTGAGGGAAACTTCTAGAAGACTCCAAGAGATAAGAATATTCCCCAAATCCTATGTGAATTTCGCTCAATCTTGCCCAGCATAGGTCAAAGAGGGCCTAAGTGCTCTACAGAGCACCCTGGCATGGACTCAACTACTCTGCAGCACACCCTTACATGGGCCGACCTTCATTGGTCCCTTTAGAGATCATTTCAGGATGTCTTCAAGTCATGAAACTGTTTGGGAAGGAGGCATTCAAAAGGGTGACTTGTTTAAGGCATGTAGCAACTGAAATTAGGGTTTGGTGAGCCCTAAAACATTGATCTAGATGATGGGAGTGATGTGCCCAAATGGATTTGTAATAGATTCCCCCTAAAGCATGAATTCAAAAAATGTAAATGTCGAATGAAATGCTTTACAATGTGATGAGGAGGTTTTGAAGTGGAAGGTGACTTGCATCAATTACAATAAATATATCATGATATTTTGATTTTTTCATGAATCTCTGAGGGAAGGCATACCCATGCTCAACATATATACTTTCATTACATGTACATAGACGATCGTCTACAGATATAGTCCCATGATTGGAATGGCCATTAATGTAAAGCCATTGTACATATGTTTTAGTACTCCTGAAATCACAGCCCGGATGGATGAAACTAGATCTGGGGTCTTCTATCTCGTTCAATCGTTTGCTCAAGTATGAGTCTAACCATGTGAATATGTGATCTGAAGTTGAACATGGGAGGACACTATCTGATTACTAGCCAATGATGTGAGTCGTTAACAGACGCGAGATAAATCACCGATAATGATAATGATCCTCAAGGTACTGCAGTACATTCTGTATGGTGTGAATGGATGATTTGATGTCGAATACCATATAAATTCTTTCGGTCAAAGGCCAGTGATGTCAACCTATCACCAGAAGCGAGAAACTTGCCATTGATGTATGCAATCCTCAAGGTACTGAAAGGGTGTTTCTAAGTCAACTTCTTGGATAATGTGTTGATGTCGACAAGAAGCGACTCGTCACAAGAGGGCCTTGATGTATCCCACATCAATGACATGAAATGAGTGTAATGATTTTGGAGACAGAATTTGGCTGACGACACAAGGTTTAGGAATGGCGGTCATGAAAATGAAGGTTTGTGGTATTGCAAAGGATAAATTTTAACTGGATGACTTCTCTTAAACATGTCGGTGACATTGAAATGAATTGGTAGCATTGACCCAAAACAAAGCGATGGATGGTATGTCAACTCTTGTTGATGTTCAAGTGCATCTTCAACATGCACATGAAATAATTGAGTTCCTTCAACTGGATTCACAACTACAAAGAAATGAGTTGTTAGAGAGGAGTGATGCTTCCAAGTCTTTGAACAATACAAATACAGCCGATGATTCCAAGCCACTAATCTAACCAGCTTCAAGTGTCGAAGCAGCCCCTGATCTAGTTCAACTTTCTTCCAAACTAATCTTCAAGCCATGGGAAGAAATCCAAACTAATGGAAATCGACGAGGCTTAGGATATGTCAAAGGTGATGCCAACTTGCATATTCCAGATTATTCAAGGCCCATTAAGTTTGTCAGTATAGGGTTTCTTGCAAAAATCACATCGACAAGTTTTGAGAAAGTCGACAAAAAACATAAATACACACAAACTAAAGTTGCATACAAACAAATATGTGCACAAACTGAAGTTGCATTCAAACCAAAGTGTCTTCATTGTCAAAGAACCAGTCATCTGTAAGATCAGTGTTTTGATCTCCATCCTTGTCACCATTGTGGCAAGTCAAATCATTCATTAGCACAATGTAGCAAACAAAAACAATCAAGTAGATTGAAGATCAATTATTCATGGATTGATCCCTGGGAATGGTCATCCATGGTCAAAATATTGTATAAGTTTTACAATCGAATTCACTCACATATATTGCAGCCAACAGTAAAAATGAAGATGATACTCTCATGCAATTGAACGGGGAAGTACACTAGTGAAACACTCCTACACCTGAAGGGGGGGAGTTCAGAATTTAGAAATCAAGTGAAATATCGTCTCTTCTTTCAGTTGACAAAGGGGGAAAATGTCAATAAAATTGACAGTGGTTGTCAGACTGAAAGTCTCAACAATATCAGCAAAGCAACCAGTGGGAATTTTTAGTGGTTGTCAGACTGAAAGTATCGACAACATCAGGGAAGCATCTAGTGGGCACTTTCATCAGCGAGTGAGAATCAACAAATTCGCCAGTGGGTGATCGACAGCAAAGTCAACGTGAGCAGTTTTCAAACACAAAAAAAGCAACAATAAGTTGTTTTTCAACGTCATCAGCTAGTGGGCATTCATCATATTTTGTCAATGGACACGGGATGATGATTTCAAGCAAAGGACAGTTGGATCCTTCTGTAGCTTGGCACATGATGGAGTTATCAAGTGACATTCAGAGATGAATCAGACATGCAGCTGACTCATCGTCTCTTCATATTACAGTTTCTTCAGCATCTAGCTTTGGCGGTTTTTCAGGCAAATGTTTTGGATCAATAGTTTCAGCATGGGAACTTGGAAGATGGTTCGTGGTTCTTAATTTGGACTTATCATTGAGGGGGGGAATGTTAGCCTCACCCTCACATTAAAAACAATTCTAAGTCCAAATAATCAAATTAATTAAAATCATGAAAGTTAGGATTTAATCCTACCTTTCTTGATTTATTTTGTTCCTCATGGTCAGGAGTTAGTTTAGGCTTAGTTGGTTGAGAGATTCTCTCCAACTAGTTAGGCTCCTAGATTAGTGTGTTGTTGAGATATTTTCTCAACCAAGTTTGTTCAAAATAGATGCACTATCTTGAGACAACTTCCTCATGTATTTATATGTATCATAAACATTATTTTAATAATGAAATTTATGAGAATGAGAGACTACAGGAAAGTCTCTCATGCCTTTTCCACAATGTCTGGTTTTTCTATATGTCTGTTATATTTATTTTATGAATGTGAGTGTGTATTATTTGTTTATCAAATTTCAACATGGTATGATAGACCAACGGTATGATAACCATCAAGCTAATAAATCAACCCAAGTAGTCACAATGATGAAGTGTAAGTGTCATGTTCAAGAGCGACCTACTACCAAAAATGGTTTACCCCTTTTTCCATTTTCCGCAGTCATTGCTAACCAACACCTATTTATTTTTTATCAACTCTTGAGGAGGATAACATATGCTTGTTGTATAATTCCACCCTTTGGGTGAATCCATCACTATTTGATGTTTTAACGAGTGTAGCAAAGGTGAAACTCGATCTTGTCATGCTCGACAAGTATTTCACTATTTGGTGTTTTAACGAGTTTAATGACAAATATAGCTTTGTCCTTTTCATGTTTAGAGAGTTTGAAAAGGGACGAAAAGAAAACTCCACAAGTCCTTTTTTGTACATTTGTCTCTCAAGCCTGAAAGAACCTATTGACCATGTTCGGTTAATGTATTCCTTTTTCGTAAATAATCTATCTCAACCTGAAAAAAGGTTAAACATATATTGAGTAGATGTCATTTCCAATCCATTAATGAGCTGAAAAGGACAAGCGCTCAGAAATCTTTTTATATTTACAGAGTCTAAAAAGAGCTTAAAGAGGACTCCACTTTGAGAAACGAGTGGTGTATAGGATAGAAATTGGTTCTGGTGATGTTGGAACTTCTCAAAGCATGTTTATTTATGTGAAGAGGCTGGCTAATAAGGCCTCTCATTACAACTGTTCCTCAAAAAGGGTAAAACAACCAAGTGAAGCTTGAACCATAGGGAAATATGCTCGGATTCAGTTTCATGTTTTCACAAGCTTGAAACAAAAAACTGTGCTTGGATTCAGTTTCATGTTTAGACAAGCTTGAAATGAAGAACTATGCTTGAATTTAGTTTCATTTTGACACAAGCTTGAAACGAAGAACTATGTTTGAGTTTAGTTTCATTTTTACACAAGCTTGAATCATGAAAAACTATGCTTGAGATTGGTTTACATGCCCCCACCATGATGACTCGATTCTAGGTGCATGCCCCCCAAGCTTCATTACGTTCACCTAAGTAGAGTACTCATGGCTATCAGGTGGATGGAATGAAGGTTCATTTATGACATCAAGTGAAAGACTCGACTGGGATTTTACGAGATCTACTCAAAGACTCGAATTGGAACTTTGCTCCAGGGGACCTTGTCTCATTTTTTAATGAGCTTGACACAAGACAAGGAACTCTGCTCAGATTCCTTGATTCATTTTTTAATGAGCTTGACACAAAACAAGGAACTATGCTCATACTCCTTGTTTCATTTTTTAACGATCCTGACACATGATAAGGAACTATCCTTGTATTGCTTGTTTCATTTTTTTATGAGCTTGACACAAGACAAGGAACTATGCTCATATTCCTTGTTTAATTTTTTAACAAGCTTGACACAAGACAAGGAACTATCCTCATATTCCTTGTTTCATTTTTTAACGAGTTTGACACAAGACAAGGAACTATGCTCATGGGAGTTGTTTCATTTTTTAATGAGGTTGACACAGTAAAAGAACTATCTTCATTTTCCTTCATCATGACTCATAAGAGGTCATGACTTCCAAGAGGTTCTCATAATATGGGAGAAAAATGCTCTCGAATGGATCCGTAGTAAGGAATCCATTAGAGAGATCTGGTTCCAATGCCCCCAATACATAATGTACAACATCACTGAATTGATCGTCAGTTGATGTAGGCATGGAATGGGTTGCCACAGAATTAGCCTATGGTGAGGATGGTACCATTGGTACAAAAGGACCATTTAGGGAAGATGGTTGACTAGAATCCATATTTGGATTGGGAAATGAAAGTTGGTCAATGGTGACAATTCTGCCTTCATGCGGGAAACAAATCACTCGAAAGAGTGTTGAAACAATAACTCCCATTTCATAAACATAGTCACTCCTAAGAAGTAAATTGTAATCTAAAGGGCCTGGGACTGCCATCACATTGAGATAAACAATTTTTCCTCCAAAAGTAATAATCAATTGAGGAAGGATCCCTAATGGTTGATTGGTTCCTCTATTAAAAGCCAATAGATTCTAGGTAACAAGCACAAGTGACAGTGAACCGAGTGCTTGCCAAGCAGTGGAGGAAAGGATACTCACAAATGCACCTTCATTTATAATAGTGCCAAATACAATCATATTATAAACCTGTACTATGATTTGGAAAGGCACATAAGAAGGAAGACGACATCCTGATAGTTGATTCCAATCAAATGAAGTGACCAGACTACTTTGAGGGGGTACCGTAAGAACAGGAGTATTATCCCCTTGAGTTACGAGAGCGGGAGGATTTTCCTCTTTTCTTGATGGAATAGGAGGGTTTCCTCCAAGCTCATTGAAATATGAAGAAATGAAAAGAACCTGAGTGGTATCACATCACTCTCTATAGGAAAGGTACGATTAACTAAAGGTGAAATCAGGTCAGTTGTTACCTCGACCTATGATGGGTCGGGTATAGACTCATGGGATTCACATTCAGAGAAAGCGGGTTTGACCAACAGTTGATTTAGGTCAATCACTTTATTAACTAGTGAAGGATTAAGGGAGATTCTCTTGTAACTAGATGGAAGTCACCGCGGAGAAGAAGGACGGTTATCCAACACTTTTTTGGCTTCATCTAGATAGGGACAAAGTTGAATGGGATGATTCCCTTCACATAACCTACAGAGAAACTTAACTTTACCCTTCTTTCCATGAACTTTACTACCTCTAGTTGATGATGTGTCACTAGCAAGATCTCCAAAAGTTGATGACACAGGATGATGTGAACAGGAATACCATTCTTCTAAGATATGAGGAATACCAGAACAATTTCGAAGAATATGGTCTCCCGTACAAAGTTTGCATGGATATCTAACTTTGTGAGGCTTGACGGACAGTTTCTCATCCGATGTTGCATTCAAAGTAATGGTTTCTTGGTTGCCCCTCTACTGAAATTGCTTCTTCTTCTTCTTCTTCTTCCCTTTCTTCTTCTTCTTAGCCACTTGGTTACTAGTACCAATACTTTCACCAGATGAAGAGGAAGAAGTGGAGGAAGAAACAACTGATGAAGAAGGCAAAGGGTCAACTTTAGGATCAACTGGAGGTTGATTTTGTCCAGTTGGAGGTTTACTCGATTGTAGAGAAATCACGACATTTTGAACCAGGGAGGTTGAAAACAACCATACTGGCAAGTCAATGGTAAGTCCCAGAAGGGACAATGTAGCCATATAAGGAGCACCAATATTTCCAAAAGGAGGAAAAGGACTAGGATTCCCATCAAAAGGAATTCCTTGATCGGTGGACTCTGGATTTTTCACCATATGTCTCAACCTAAGATCAACTAAGGAGCGAGCATGGAGGATTTTATCCGCCGTCAATTAAATTTATTTTAATCAAAGTAACATAACAAAACAAAAGAGGGATAATCTAGGCATAAGGTTTACCAAGAAACTGTGAACTACAAAATACCTCCCGGCGAACCGAGAAGTACGATAGGCAATCTCCCCGAATGTTGTGTTCGGTGTATCACAGTGTACAAGGCAACCAACTCGGTTACCTAAGGATGGATAAAAACCTAGTGTTTTCCTCCCATATATTCCCGAAAGTATGTGGAGGCCCAATCCGTATTAGTGTTGTCAAATGCAAAAATGCAGAGCCAGAGCATTCCCATATACTTTATGTACTGTAACACTGCCCTATATACCCAAAGGTACATGGAAAAGCTACGATATACCCATGTACGTGGAATAAGGTATCACGCTCGGGATGTATTGTAGAGAAGTTAGTGACAACTGCTATGTTTTACGAAACTAGAACACGTCTCTAGCCTAAAACCTCTAAATGTTTTGCATTAGGTGACAATGCTCCATTAGGTTAATTCAAATGAATTTTGAGTTGATCTTCTTAACAATTTGCCTTTCAAGGTTTACCATGTGATGTATGTTTCAAATTCCTAGAATGAAACTAATATGATAAGAATTCTTTCCATTCAATTTAACAATGAAAACCTTAGTTAATAGGCATAAAGCAATCAGATTCTTTTAATCAAATAACAAAGAACACATCTAATGCAATTTCCCTAAACTATTCCTATGAGCACAAAAAAAAAGATTCAATGCACAATGCAAGTTTTTCTTTTCAATTCCCTTAATTTTAATATGAACTAAAGGAAACTAATGCACATACAATCAATCAATCTTTAACAAGAACAAAGACTTTAAGTCAATTTTGTTTCAAAGGAAAAGAAGGCTTTTACGACACTTTCTTGTGAACAAAGACTATAATCTAACTTTGACTATGGATCAATAATGACAAAGAAAACATTTAAGAAACATTAATCAACCAAGTCAAAGTAGGGCTCGCAAAGGAGATAAAAACTTGTTTTCTGAGACATGAAATTCATTGACCAATCAGCAAGTAGTGAAACAAAGGAAATTTGGCAAAAACCTCAATCCAAAGTGGGAATTGACCCTAGGAGGATCAGCGCAGCCCTAAATGGGAGATAGTGCACTTTAAAGCACTGCCCCTAAGCCAAGGGTGCTCTGTAGCGCACTATGTCCCTCACAAGCCTACGTTGGTGACAGTGAGCCATTTCAAGAGGCAATTTGACATAGTTTTCTACCAAAATTCAATGCAATAGAGTTGAAATATAATCAATGAAAACAAGTAGGGTCTGCAAGAGTGTCCTAGGAGGTGAATAAGCTACTATGAGTGATGATATTCCCTAGTGGAGTCACCAATTGTTTTTGGAGAATTTGGTATTTATGGATAAATATTAATTTCCTAGATATGTACTCATATCTAGAACAATAGTTTAAAGCACTTTAGCCTTTTCCTATAAGTAATAAATAAGAAAAAGAGAATGAGAAGAACTAATTGTAGTTCTGATTTCCTCTTGTCTCCTTTGTATCAATCTTACCGCTCCTTCCCATAGTTAATACGCTTGAGAAGTACCTGTAAACATCAACAGAGGACAAGGAACTAATCAAAGCAGAAGATCTATTGATTACAAGTAAATCTATTCAGATACATTCAAACATATAAACATCATATAACAAGATAAGCATATGGGAAAAAGGTTCAAATACTTTATTGAATAGAAGATGGAATTACAACCATCAAATTTGATTTGAAGTCACTCCTCCAGCTTTGATCCCATCCACATCACATAAAAAACATGACAAACTTGTAGCATAATAACACTTGTCTCAAAGTAAATTATCATAGCAACATTATTTCCTTACAATTCAACATAGCCCAGCCCCTGATCACTTAGATGAGTGCTCAATTTATAAGAAGATGAAGGAGGTTATGTCATAAATGGGGGTATTGAATGGCCTTCCATACTTTGAATTAGTTCCATGGAGGAAGGGATGAGAGGATAGGATGCATCTTAACTCATTTCCTCATCCATTTTCGAGCTCAAAGGAGTTGATAAGTGAGGAAAACTTCTAGAAGACTCCAAGAGATAATAATATTCTCCAAACCCTATGTGAATTTCACTCAATCCTGCCCAGCGCAGGTCAAAGAGGGCATAAGTTCTCTGCAAAGCACCTTGGCATGGACTCAACTGCTCTACAACACACCCTTACATGGGCTTACCTGCGTTGGTCCCTTTAGAGATCATTTCAAGATGTCTTCAAGTCATGAAACTATTTGGGAAGGAGGCATTCAAAAGGGTGACTTTTTTAAGGCATGCAACAACTAAAATTAGGATTTGATGAAACCTAAAACACTAATCTATATGATGGGAGTGATGTGCCCAAATGGATCTATAACACTAGAGCAGGTAAGGTTGTGAGATGTTGCGAAAAATACATGTAGGCTTAATACCTTGAGTACTTACTTAATCAAACCAGTCAATCATACACAAAACTAATGCCTCTAACCACATCAACATTTAGCAGCAAAATAAAATGGAGTGGATTGAAACATCCCTCTATAACTCTTTAGTATTGTTGATGTTGATTAGAAAAAGATAATAAATCAAACTTACAACAATTAGAAAAATCATTTATCAAAGTAATTCAAATCGTGATTAAATGGAATATACACATTAACATGAAAATTAATAATTCAATCATTTGTTGCTGATATATCCGAAAGAGTACATTAGTTGTGTGCACAAGTTATTATTACATAACATAATTAAAATACACACACACTATAGTAAGGGAGTTGTGAGCAAACAGGGCCCTCCCTCACTCACAACCCCTTCAAAATTAGAAGAGGTTGCTTAGTAAAATAGACAGAACATAAAATATTATATTAATCTGAAAATGTTATAGTCGAGTACCATCTAATATATGCTATCAACGAAGCCAGCCCAACAAACCCTTACAATATAAAATAGAGTCGAATTTATACAAGTTCAAAAGCCCATATTTGGCTCGAATAAAGAAAACTACTAATCTAAGCTATTAGCTAAAAAAACTTGTACAAACTATCAAAATTAGCTCTACTGAGTCTAATCCATGACTGAAAGCATGGCTTAGAAGAAATTTGGTACATAGCTAGAGTTTTCCTTCATATGGCCAATGAGAAGAAGTCTGCAAATCTGGGCGATTTCAATGGCAAATTTGAAACAACCAATAGGAAAGCATCCATGTATGTCGAATTCCCCACAAAACCCATGTTCTCATTTGATTTCGAAATGAGTGGAACATAGCTAACCACCAATTTTGCTGTGGGAAATTTGGGTGGTTGTAGAAAATTCATGTCTGGAGGAATTTCAAAGCCTCTATAGGTAATATGATTACATGAGATATTTATAGGAAATTGCAGGATTGTCTCGAACAAAACAAATATGCGTAATAACTCTAGATTAGTTGGCATGATAATTCAATAAGGAGACAACTAGCTTAGGGAATGCTTAAGATTAAGGTAAAAGACACTTTTTTATGTAATTTGCATACCTCAAGCATATAGCACCCTTTTGGCCAAAACCTAGATTTTATAACGGAAATAAGCATAATAAGGGTCGGGGAAAGTTCAAAATGGGAGAGGTAAAGTCTAGAAAAGGTGTCAAAATTAGGAAAAAATAGGCCTCAATAGGTGCGTTGGACCTTAATATCTTGGAAACTTAGTAGTCAAGAGCAAAAACGTAGGGATTTACTAGAGTCATGCTTAGGGCTTTCTGTAGGGATGATGAAAATATGTGAAAGGATGTGAATTGATCTTATTTGAAGGCCTATTGAGCAGATGTGACAAAATGGCCTATAACAGTTCTCAGAAACGTAATTTTTTGTTAATAGTTATCTAGTTATGCAATCTTAAAAACTGCAGGGCTCCAGTTTCTCCTTCTTAGGTAGAGCCCTTTTACTTTTCATCTTTGGGTTCCTCTTACAGAGGAAGAGAATGCACTCTTAGCTGTAAAATTTTGTAACTTCTCGCTAGTTAATATATATATATATATATATATATATATATATATATATATATATATAATATATATTATATATAATATATATATATATATCTATATATATATTATATATAATATTATATATATATATATATATATAATATATATATATATAAAAATAATCGTAAAAAATATAATATACTATTAAATCTCTGATATATATATATATATACTATTGGATATAAAAATATAATATTATATATTGTTTAAATTTAAATTTCAATGATGAATATCCTTGTATACACATTATTTGTTTCACTATTTAGGAGGGCATATTATTTACCTTTTTTTTCTGAATTAAACTATTCTATTATATACATAAAAACTAGAGTACATTTACATGCGAGCTGTCTGAGAGATCCATTTGCCTGAAAGAATGGCAAGCTGGATCAACCAAATGTAGCAGAAAGAGAGGGCTAGTTGTTTCATGCCCTCACAGGGGCGTTTGTGACCAAAAAAATCATTCCCACGCAGGGGAGGATAGAACTAACACCCTTGCACAATTGCGACCGCCCACAAAATAGACGACCAAACAAGACAGTAACTGACCCTACGCCTCAGCGATGGCAGATTGCCACTATGACACATTGACATAAAAGCTAGTTGACACGTAGACGAGCCAGAGACAATTGGACAGATGGACATGACCAAAAAGAAAGGAAAGAACCAGAATCCCACCCGAGCTACAGAACTTGAGATGTCGCAGCAGACTAGTCCTCCGACACCTCCTCCATAATTGGGCACAGTCCATAATCCTCCTCTTCCTGCGCTTAGCCCTCTTTCACCTCGGCTGCTTTAGGATGCTTCTAGTTCCTTTCCAACTGAGGGTATAGCATTTCCACGCCCTTCCCCTTGTCTACCTTGGGCAATTCAGAAGCTTTGGCTGTGTCACCCGGGGCCTCGAAATCTGGCGGAGCACTGGAACCACCCTCATCCTGGGCCTCGTCGATAAAAAGAACAGAGATGTGGGTGTTAATTCTTGGACGATTCAGGGGGCTGTTGAAGGAAAAAATTGTAGAGCTAAATTAAGGAGGAGACGAAGACCTAGGTGAGCTAGCCTCCATGAATTGGTTGTGCCTGAGAGAAAGAGCACCTCCTAAATGCGGGCAATGGCAATGACAGTGACAATGAGGGCAGTGACAGGGAGAATGGGTTTCCGCCTCAGCTGAGGGCCGCGAAGACCCTGCACGACTAGAGCCGCAACGGCTCAGCATCCTCTGACGGGTTCTAACCATGTTGACAGGGAAATCCTGAGCCAAGTTGAATTGCAAAAGACCCACAGGGGCATAAACAACCTGAACCAACAAACCCGGGAAGGAATAAATCAGACCAGGTCCTAAATTTGTCAGCACCAGCGATGGAACGGGAACCCCAGACCCTACCCAAGTGAATATGGTGATGCCAAGGCTGCCTCTGTTTATAGGACTCCATGCTCTCCCTCGAAGGTCGTCCGCCATTAATGAGGCATTCAATTCTGTATCAGAGCCAAACTCTGCAACGCAGCCGGAGGAAGTTGGAGTGTAAATGTGCCCAGGCTGCCGTCCCATAGCCTTTAACTTCACCTTTTGGGGGGTGTCCTTCGCCACCGCCTTCCAAGTCACCTCTGCGCATGGCTGGCATGTGGCTTCCCTTATAGCCCCATCCCATCAACTTAAACGGACTGGTTGGTACCCACATCCGGGGACCTATTTTATAAACTTACGAGGCAAGCTCATTATATTAAAATGGAAAAAGTAGTTAAATTTAAATATTCGAAGATTCTTCAGCGAAAATCACATAGAGAAACTTTTGTCGACGTGTTTCAAACCAACCAATGTGGTTCATCATCAGGACAAGTTGAATGAGCATATCTCACTATGCACTTTAAATAGATAGGGTAGAATATCCAATGACTCAAATTTCTCGATAAGGTAATGGCTAAAAAGACAACAACTCGATTTTACTCGATAACGACTAGTTTGACCATGATAAGGGGTATTATATTCTATATTATATATATATATATATATATATATATATATTATATATAATATATATAATACCCTTATCATGGTCAAACTAGTTGCTATCGAGTAAATCGAGTTGTTGTCTTTTTTAGCCGTTACCTTTTCGAGAAATGATCATGGATAGAGTATATATATATATATATATATATAATATATATATATTATATATATATATATATATATATATATATAGATAATATATATATATATATATATAATAGTAATATATAGATATTTATTTTATTTTTTTTTTTTTTATTTGTTTAAAAGAAAAATTCGAGTTATTTAATATATTAAAGAATAAAATTGAATTAATAAATATATAATACAATAAAGTAAATTATATATTATAATTTAAGTAAATCATTAAACAATAATTAATTTCAAATAATTAATTAATTTAAAATGGTTTAGAATAAGTTGATAAAATAAATTAATTTAAATTGTTAGATAAAAAATATTAGTAGTTTATAAAAAAACCAAATTAGAGTAATAGTTAATTATATTATTAAAATATAAGATTATAAATATTTCATTCAAAAAAATTAGTGAATTCAAAGTGTTGGAAATATTAAAAATTAATTTCATTGTCTTTCAGGGTAAAAAAATAGTTAAGTAGTTCAATTATTTAAGAAGAGATTAATTTAAATCAAGTTTAAATTAAATACCCATAGATAAAATATTTAAAAAAAATAATAAATAAAAATAAATAAATAAATAATAACTAATAATAATAATAAAAAATAAATAAATTACCATATAAAAATTAATTAATCGATAATATAAGGGAGGGGAAGAAAGAAAACGCTAGGAGGAGAGGGTTGGGACCCAGCAACTACTAATCTTCCAGCCATCCTCTCTATTGAGATTGTTCAGTATTTCTTCAATCTCCAGGGCTTCCCTAAATTTCTGGTGATGGAATTGCAACACTCTAGCAATCACACTAGCCTCCTCGATGCATACATGATGATTGGTTTTCTCCACATGCTCTGCTAAAGCAGAAGACTTAGTTCTCATATGCTTGAGGTCAGCTACATGCTCACTAATCCTTTGATTAATGGAGCGACCAGTCTCACCAATATAGGAGGTCCCACATGAACAAGGAATAATATAAACCCCTTTCATGTCCTTGGGGTCGATGGGATCCTTCACAAATCTGACGAATTTATGAATGGTGTTAAGAGGTCTAAAAGTTGCGGGGACATTATGCTTCTTCAGAATCCTTGCAATCTTATCCGTGGTCCCCTAAACAAACGGAAGATGGACACCAAGAATCTATTCTTTAGGCCCGCTTCTGGTTAACAAATTCTTAGCTTCTTTGAGGAAAGCCTTTTGACCCAAGTGTCTGCTATAACCGTTCTCAACAAAGACATTAAGGAGATGGGATTTCTCCTCCTTGAAGCTCTTATCATCAGAGATCCTTAAGGCACGAGTTACAAGGGTGTTGAGAAACCCCAACTTCTGGGCCAGGAAATGGTGGGAACTAGCATGAAGATACTGCTCCGTATGAGTTTTCTTTCGAAACACTCAGTGGGAGAGGGAACCATCCTTATTCTTAGAGATAAGAATATCAAGGAAAGGGATGCAACCATTGACTTCTTGTTCCTTAGTGAACTTAATAGCCGAGGATTGATTATTGAGATGATCGAAGAAGAGATCTAACTCCTCTTAGCCGTGAGACTAGATGACATTAGTGTCATCTACATACCTTTTCCAAAGCTTGGGCAGGAGAGGGGCTGAGTTGCAAGGGTATTGAGAACCCCCAACTTTCTTGAGAGTGGTTATAGCAAACACTTAGGTCAAAAGGCTTTCCTCAAAGAAGCTAAGAATTTGTTAACCAGAAGAGGGCCTAAAGAACGGATTCCTAGTGTCCATCTTCCATTTGTTCAGGGGACCACAGATAAGATTGTGAGGATTCTTAAGAAGCATAATGTCCCTACAACTTTTAGACCTCTTAACACCATTCATAAATCGCTTAGATCTGTGAAGGATCCCATCAACCCCAAGGACATGAAAGGAGTTTATATTATTCCTTGTTCATGTGGGACCCCCTATATTGGTGAGTCTGGTCACTCCATTAATCAAAGGATTAGTGAGCACGCAGCTGACCTCAATCATATGAGAACTAAGTCTTTTGCTTTAGTAGAGCATGTGGAGAAAACCAATCATCATGTCTGCATCGAGGAGGCTAGTGTGAGTGCTAGAGTGTCGCAATTTCATCACCAGAAATTTAGGGAAGCCCTGGATATTGAAAAAAGACCGAACAATCTCAATAGAGAGGATGGCTGGAAGATCAGTAGTTGTTGGGTCCCAACCCTCTCCTCCTAGTCGTTTTCTTTCTTCCCCTCCCTTATTTTATTGATTAATTAATTTTTATATGGTAATTTATTTAT
>APFE030292822.1:0-13222 GCA_000404065.3 Pinus taeda | reverse complement strand
TAAATAAATAAATATAATACCCTTTATCATAGTCAAACTAGCCGTTATCTAGTCAAATCGAGCTGTTGTCTTTTTAGCCGTTACCTTATCGAGAAATTTGAGTCATTGGATATTTTGCCCTATTTATTTAAATTTCATAGTGAGATCTGCTCATTCAACTTGTCCTAATGATGAGCCACACTGGTTGGTTCGAAACGCGTCGACAAAAGTTTCTCTATGTGATTTTCGCTGAAGAATCTTTGAAAATTTGATATGGATCACAGAAGTCTCAATTCAGTAAATTTAAATAGTTGGAGTGAGATCCAACTACTTTCAAACTTGGAGAGAGAGGTTGAGAGAATATATCAACAACTTCTAACAAACCCAAACAAAATCTACTAATTTGCCCTTTAATTCTAACACACTCCCTTAATTATTTTGTTACAAATAATAATAAGATCACATGAAATATTTTTTATCTCTACATGGTTTGGTCCTCATTGGCACTTTTATCCACTCTGAAATTTCAAAGACTACACTCTTTCTCCACCATCAACTTTGAGATACAAGGTGATCCATTTAAGATATGATTGCTTTTAACCATTAAAATTATTTATTTGTAGGGTTGACCATTTTTGACATACTTTCATATGTCACTATGTTATAGAAGCAATCTCGATAATGAACCATCTTATGTACAAATTCTCATCCAATGAAGACATAGTTCACTATAATCGTCAATGATATAGAAAATTTGTCTGAATATTGAATATATCCAACAAACAATCTTACAAAATGACCTATTTTACATTAACTTACTAACACACAAGGCTCAAAAACTATAAGTAGTAGCATTTGTTCTTGGATTTCCAAGCACCAAGAACCACAAACCATAACATTATGGAAATAATCAAACTAGTGATATGTTCTTGCATTATTGAGCTATAAGAACCGCCAACTTAAATTATGTTACTCTATTCTATGATTGGTTTATCATCATATAATTTTATGAAATAAAATGATACAATATTTCATATAATGACACTCTATTCCTCATACTTCTAATTCTGAGCCAAATTCTAGCCTTTAGCCTCGCTAACTCTCTTATTTCTGTTGTGACTTTCCCCCATATATATTTGTTGATCCTTATGTATTTCTATGTACTAGACTTCCCTACAACTTCATCTAATGCATAGATCATTTCAAACTTACATATCTTATGGGTGCAAGCCATGGATCTAGTTTCTCCAAATATCATTATATGTTGATGTCCATAAGATGTAGACCATCAATGCTTAACAAATTCGTTGAAAATTTGGAAAAGCATCATTTCCTCCAAATCATTTTTCTTCAGAGGCAGCACTAAAATTTTAAGATTCCAACAAATTCCTTCTTTCCCATGTCTGAATGAGGCAACTGATTACATCCCATCATGTATTAGATGATCAAACCCCACTATAATGAAATGCTCCTAGTTGAAAACTAATTGACAATGGCACACCAATTCTTCTTTATAAAATCTCAATTTTTGCATTCACTTTTTCTTTCCTAGATATGATGGTGAATGTCTCCCTTGTTATTACAAATGGGATGCATAGACCACTTGAAGGCCTCAAATATGGTGGTGAATCCTTGGTATTGCAAAGGGGATGCATTAACTTCATGAAGGCCTAGATAATGTTGTATCAGAAAAAAATGTATTTTGGTCGAATATGATCATCATCGTGGGCATGAAATAAATTCCAAGGAATATTGAGCTTTGGATCTATTTGTTTTAAATAAAAACAAGTGGTAATTTATGCAACAGAGAAAGATTTTCCCCATGAAAAGATATAGTGCAATTGAATGTTGTGAATCTCATTTGCTTACATATATGACAAGAAAAATAAATGTTACCACAAATAATAAATGGTAAAACATTCAAATGGAGGAAAAAAACTTAGACATAGCTACCCTAACCTATTTTATATAAATTTCATATCATATTTCACATTGTAACACCCTCCTCCCACATCTATCAAACTAACTGGCCAACCGGGGTAAACATGTGATGAGAGGCTACTATGATTGGATTCAACCTCTTATGTGACCTTAAGGAAGTGGAATTGACAAAAACACAACATACATACCTTCCAAATCATCTACAGAACTCCTAGGAATCATCCCAATCACTCTCGTAGCTAGCCCCTGGGTCCAACTGAAGTTTTGGGCTGCTTGACCTCTGGACGCTCCCATGCTATGGCCCTGACAACATCCAGGAGCCTCTAGGCTCTCTCGTGACAAGGCATGTCAGTGTACATGTACTATTTTTCTTAGTGTTGTGCCAGCGTCCCTAGGATTTCAGCCAAATTTTTAGGCCCAGAGCCTAAGTCACTGCCCATAATTGAATGACACCTTCATAACAGAAATTTCACAAGGAAACAATGATGCAAACGTAAATACTTAAACAAGCCCTTAATCGGACCCCTACTAGCCATTACAATAATTTCGTCAAACATATCACAAATGTGTAATCTACTGTTGTAAACAAAAAACTTAAGCATAAGGGTCTCACACTTATTTGAGAATCAGTTTGAAGCATTGTTCCCTTATGTTATTTGTTGCATTATCATCTATTTTGTCATAGATACATTATCGATTCATTTACAAGTAAAAACATGATGAGAGCCATACATATCCATTGTCATAAAACACATACTTAACCAACATAATAGCAACATAAATACCAAGGAAATCGCATCCATATGACCCACATATAAACAAGTATAATACTCATAGAAATAAAAGTAAAAATATCCTCATATTGATGATGAAAAATCCAAACCCGGGATGGGACTACCACATTCCACCCGACCATATAATGGATGAGCCAAATATGTCTTCAGCCATTCACCCCCATGCCATATTCCAAGCATGAATGTGGGACTCAAATCAAAAGAACCAACCAGGGCATCCTAAAGCTAAACCACTTTACTCTCATGAATAAAAACCAACCTTTACCATAATCCATCCTAACCACTAGGCCAACACAATGAACATGTAATAACAGGATTTACTATGATCTCCACCCGATCACTATTCCAAATAAGCATGGATGCCACTGGATTTCTCCACCTACACCATGAGGAATTTTCATTTCTCCTAGTCTCTCAAGCCTTATCGCAATCCATACCAAATCACTAGGCCCTAAACCGAGACCCACTCTCCAAGATTTACGGCATGTGCCAACTCAGGATTACTAGGACCAATAGAGAGCAATCCACCTATTTCATTTACCGTATATTCTTCTATTAACAACAACGATTTCTAGGCCTACCGAGGAAAAACAATTTTAGATTTACCATAACCCACAGTCTGGCTCAAGGGTTACTAGTCCAGTGGTTGTACCCTGATCCACAACCCAGTTTAGGTTGACTAGGCCATGTGTTCTATCATTTGAAGATCCACCTCTCTTAGCTTTGAATCCATCGGGTAATCCAACTCAACCAAAACATGACAACCCCATCACACCATGGTTATCCGGAAATGTAAAGGCTAGGATGAAAACACTATCACCTAGAAAAATCCATGCCATAACAACAAAATAACCACATGAAATACCATGCATGCCAAATATAGCAAGGAAAATACACATGCAAATTGATACCTGCAAAGAATACTCTTATAGTTGCTTGATCCTGCTTTTCCTTTCTTTCTCCTTCATTCCTCTTGTCTTATTTACCTTTCTTGATCCAATGCCAAAGTGCTCCAAGAAACTCTAATTTTCCAAGAGTGAGTGAGAGAGAGATAATAATGAGAGAGCTCCAAAACTAAACCGACAAAAGTTTACAAACTAATCCTCAAAAGCCTTTTATCAATTAGGGTTCTATTTTATTAATTCCTCATTATCTTCCTTCATTTTCCTCCTCACATGCAAATTGTGACCTTCAACCTTCCTTTTCTCCTAATTTCCATTATTTTCATAAATAAATGTGCCAAAAATTCCATTTTCCCTTTCCAAAGCCTTAGCCATTTCCTTTGCCAATTTCCTTAGCCATAATAAACCAATGAACACCCACATGAGAATGTTTTTCCCAACATTCAACTTGGAATAAGTGTCCCATCAACCATGGTTGTTATTTTTTCCTTTATTAACTTTTATTACATGGAATTTCACCAGGGTTGTTACATAACCTTCCTCCTTGGGGGATATTGTCCTCGGTGTTCAACCAAACCTATGTAGGCTTTAACCCCATATAGAATTTACTTGCATATGAATTCTAAAAATAGAAAATAAACAATTGAGAGAGAATAAAACATAAAATAGATATACATATAGATTTTCCCTTGGATCCCATAATCGAGACTACCAGATTGATTTTTCATTATATTCCTTTAATTGTTACAATACATATATATACATGTTGAATCATCCATAAACACCAATCCATTAACCCTGGATTAGAACATTACCATAGTTCCCTTGACCGGATCTACACAATACCATGGACAGAAAACCATCATGCCTAAAACCATGTGTGGAATCCATGCACAAAATCATAGTTAGTTCCACCCACCTAATATAGGGTCCAAATTTTTTTTCTCATGTCGTTGCCCTAGACCCTGTGCAGGAGGGCTATCACCCCCCATGTGACCCCCCCCATGTGTGGGGTAGTCATGGAAAGAATATAACACACACCCAACAACCTATATCTCTACAAGATCGTTGAAAAGCAAGCATACTACCCATGGAGTTTTATAACATAACTTGATGTAGTGTTTACAATGATTAGGCCACTGAAAATGAAACCAATGTGACAACATAACAAGCATAACAACATAATGACATGACACCCATGCCACTTATTGGAGCTTTATAACATATCTCATGGTGGTATTTACATCAATATACATGCACCAAAACATCACACCAAACATGTACCAAAACATATACCAAAGACCTATACCAAAACACCATACCAAAACTGTTTTGCCTTAACCAGCAAACAATGAATGATACATAGCCCATAGACATCTCCCATGTAACTTCATTAGGCCCAAAGTGCTTCCACTACACTTTAAGCTACTCGATTGCTTGGTTCTAAAGCATGAACACCTTTTTCTGGAATATACACTTGAGGCTTTAGCTAGAATTTTCCATCTGGTTCCACCTACAATATAAACCAATAAATCACATGATCAACATCTTTAACATACTTCTTAAGCAATGACACATGAAAAACATCATGGGAATTCACTATCAGAGGCAGTGCAAGTCGATAGACTACTGGCCCAATCCTCTCAATAATAATGAAGGGTCCACAAGACTGTGGTCGCATCTTGGCACATGATCCAATCCATAAGGATATCTTCTTTGGTTTGATGCATAAGTACACCTATTCCCCAACCTAGAACTCCTTGAACAACCTATTCTGATCTGCATAACTCTTCTTCCTATCCTAGGTTGCCTTTAGATTTTTCTTTATAACTTGCATTTCCTATTCCATGTCTGCCAGCATGTCTGGTCCAATCAACACCCTATTAACTAGATCGCTCCAACTGATGGGAGTATTGCATCTGTGTCCATACAATGCCTCATACAGACTCTTATTCAAATATTCCTGATACTCATTGTTGTAAGAGAACTCTACTAGTGGAATATACTCTTCCCACTTTCACTCTTTATGCATCACATACATCCTCAACATGTCCTCCAATATCATGTTTAACCTCTCTATCTTTCCATCTGTCTATGTATGATAAGATGTATTGAAGACTAACTCAGTGCCCAAACCTGCAAACAACTCCTTCCAAAACTTGGAAGTGAAATTTGCATCCCTGTCTCACACAATATTCTTTGTAACACCATGCAATCTGCCTACATCGCTGATGCATACCTGTGCTACATTGCTAGTTGAGAATGTAGCCTTCACTGGAATGAAGTGTGCAACCTTTGTCAACTTATCCATGATAACCATGATGGAATCACGTTTTCTCACTACCCTTGACAAACCTGTGATAAAGTCCATGGAGATAACCTCCCTTTTCCATTTTGGAATCACAATCGCTTATAGCAGTCCACTTGGATGCTTACACTCTACCTTCACAATCTTATAATCAAACACTTAGCCACAAAATCTGTTGCATCCTTCTCCTGTTTGACCAGTAATAAAATTTATTTACTACAGTCAATGTCTTCTAGTAGCCTAGGTGACCTAAATATGGTTTCGCATGGAACTCCCTCAAGATCATCTTATTGAGCTCACTACTATCTGGCACATATATCATGTCTTTAAATCTAACCAATCCATCTACTATAAGATAGTAGACCACATCCTATGGACTTGTACCTGTACCACTACTTATACCTATACCTATACTACTACTTGTACCTGTACCTATGCCTTTACTCTACTATAACATGTGCACATTCTCCATATACCTAACATCCTAGTGACCTACATCCAAGAGCCTATCTTGTAAGTATATCCCATATGAGCTCATAGCTGCTAAGTGATTTACCTATACCCGCCTGCTAAGAGAATTTGTCACCCTATTCTCCTTTCCTTTGATGTAACTGATCTCGAAGTAAAAATTACAGATCATGGCCAACCATCTAGCTTGTCGGGCATTCAGATTCAGTTGGTCAAAAAAATACCTCAACCCAATGTGATCACTCATCAATACAAACCTCATGCTAAGAAGATAGTGCCTCCACATATTCAATGCATGTATGGTCTATACTAACTCAAGATCATGTGTCGGGTAGTCCTCCTCATGCTCGTTTAGTTTTCATGACACAATATACCACCTGTCATTCTTGCATAAGGATTCCACCAAGTCATATCTTGTATGGATTTGTGCATACTACAAATTCTTTTTCTGGATATTCAATCTCTAACACTAGTGAATGTGTCAAAAACTACTTAAGCTGCTCAAAACTATTCTCGCACTCCTCTGTCCATTCAAAATTCCTACATTTCCTATGCAATGATGTAATAGGATAAGAAATCCGTGAGAAGTTCTCGATGAACCTCCAATAATAGCTTGCCAACCCCATGAAACATCTCACCTCATCTACATTCCTAGGAGCTACCCACTCCATGATGGCCCTTATTTTTTTTATCTATTACAATGCCCTCCTTGGAAACAACATGTCCCAAGTAGTGTGCCTCAATCTAAAAGAAGCTACACTTTTTGAGCTTCGCATACAATCAATGATCTCTCAAAAACCTCAACATTATTGCTAAATGCTCGGCATGCTCTTCTTCTTTTTTAAAATATAACAGTATGTTATCGATGAACACAATAAAAAACTTATCCAAATATGCAACACATTATTCATTAAGAACATAAATGTAGTTGGAGCATTAGTCAAACCGAATGGAACTACAACAAACTCATAATGCCCATACTTCTTCCGAAAAGTTGTCTTGTAAATGTCCTCCTCTTTGATGCGTACCTGGTGGAATCTGGATCTAAGATCAATCTTTGAGAACACTGTTGCTCCCTTCAACTAATCAAACAAATCATCAATTGTTATGCTCTTGACTTGCAAGAAATTCTAGAGTACCAAATATGCGAAGAAATACAACCCAAAACACATAATAAAATGAGAAAACAACAAGTATTTTATTATTCAGAGATAAATGAAATGTTCACGTACCTCTTTGAGGGGTCAACCTCCAGTATATCAGAGCTCCATTACAAAATAAAACTCGATGATTTTTCCCTTCTAAATATGACTATTTATATCTAAATGACCTCCAACAACCTAATGATTAGTAGTCCTTTGCATAACATGGGTTAACCACTTTATTTATAATTATGGCTTGTTTGCAACTAACTGTGGCCCCTTTCTTAAATGCAGGTCAATCACTTAAAATTATTAATATGGGCTTTATTGCCTCTTTAACTAACTATGACTATGACTTGACCTTATTGGGTTTATTACATAAATAAAGGAGTTAGGATTGGACCCTAATATCAATCCTCGGTAATGGATACATGTTCTTGATAGTCACTTTGTTCAACTTCCTGTAGTCAAAGCATAATTTGAGAGTACCATCTTTCTTCTTTACAAACAATATTAGTGTTCCCCAAGGTGATACAATTGGCCTAGTGTATCCCTTGTCCAACATTTCCTTCAATAGCAACTTCAACTCTACCAACTCAAGTGTGCTCATCTTGTAAGGTGATTTTGATGTTGGAGCTGCCCATCGCACTAACTCAATTGAAAATTAGACCTCCCTATGAGGTGGCACCTCTAAAATGTCCTCAGAAAATGCATCCTGAAACTATTTTAGAATTGGGTTCCTGCTCAAAACATCTGTATCCGAAATTTCCTTACCTTTTTCACTAGAAATGTGCACTGCAAATAACACACACCCTTTCTTGCGACTACGCTTTTCATGCATAGTTTTCACCATCCTAACTAATGTGGATTTCTTCCTTCCTCGTAAGACTCTTGGTTCCCCATTGTCATCCACACACTCAATAGCTTTTTCATAACAATCCACCTTGGGTCTGTGAAGATACAACCAATCCATGCCCAACAACATACTGTATGATTGTTGGTCACTTTAATTGCTAGTTAAAGTGCTACATAAATTGTCAATCCAGGGAGGTCGGATTATTTCAAAGGCAACTGTGCGCTATATGTACTCAATCTTAAAAGCACTAAAAGTTGTAGTACAAACAAATCACACCTCGCTTTAACAACTGAAGCTCCACTCTGTGTTACAGCAAATATACTCTATTTTAGATATCTATCAAGGAATAATCTAGCAAAAAGAAATAAATCTGCAAAGGAAAACAATGGCTATGTTGTAACAGAGAGAATCAAGACCCTATCCCCAGAGCAGGAACCTTCAGAACCTACCTCTGTTTATCTAGCTTGCCAATTCACTCTCTAAACTTAATCACCGGTGAGGCACTTATGAAATAACTTTGACCAATGCAACAATCGATTAAGAAAGGGACAGAGTTTCAGCAAAGGTAAAACAATATCCAGAAAACAGTACTTGTTAACAAGGTATGAATAAGAATCACACTTGACACACTGCAGAAATATAATGGGTGAATCTTGTGATGAAGGTGGGCCCTCTCCTTCTCACAAGATTCTGCAGGGGACGAGAACTAGAAAAAGATGTTCATAACAAAAATTTTATTCATCCATCAATATGTCATATTATAGAAGAAAAAAAAGATTCTAGTCATGTTCCTTCAACTGAGCCTTTTTTGCAGTCTATTCATCCCCCTTCTAATGTAGATGTCTCCTCTTTATAAAGAGGAGACATCTATTACAAAATATTTACATTATAAACTCTATTTCAACCCACTATACAAAAATAGGGAAATCAGTTTCCCATCAACATAATGTTGTTACAGTAATATTGTCTTTAGATTACAGACGTTACATCCAATGTGACAGCTTCCTCAGTGATCGATCTGGTTCCTCTGTTGCTATCAAATTTGGAATGCAAATCTCAAATGTTTCAGCTTCGAGATTTGCGTGCGGTTCATACTGTTTCAGCAACTGCAAAAATAGTCTCGCCAACTCCAGGCAGTTTCAGCAACGCGGGCTGTACATCATTCTTTAATTGTTCAGCAACTAATCAATTCAAATATTAACTATGAAGACAACATGATTATATGTTAAATAATTAAACATATAGTGATGAGAAGAATCACCGCATACCTTTGGAATAATTGAGTCAAAACACTAACAAGGACTTTCAAATATAGGTTGAAAAGGGTGACATTATAACAAAATCTGTAGTCAAAAAGAGACAATATGAGGTCCTAACATCCCCCCCAACTGAAACGGTTGCATGTCCCCATGCAAATTTTACTCTAAGTCTGAGTCGGAGTACTGGGATGTACAATGAAAATTGCTTATATAGTAAGTATAGAAGTTGTTGTCAACCATGTCTCTGAAACCCTGGGCATTCTGAACTTTTTGCCATGCTGCAAGCTCCTCCTTTTTGGGCAACCTGAAGTAAGCTTTATATTGTTGTGCTAGGAGCCAAAGAAGAGGGAAGTGAAAATGATAACCCAACCATTTTTCGGCACACTATTGAATGCATTTGACATAATTAGGAACCCATGAAATTGTTGTTTGAAGATTAAGAGGGTTAAAAGGATTATACTCCTTTCTTGCTTAGGGCAGTGTTCCCAAAATAGATTGTTTGCTTGTATGGCCAAAGTTCCCTTAGTCTTGAAATAATGTTGGCAGTCCTTTAAGACTGTTGCATGTAGTTTTCTGATATGCTCAGTCATTCCTAGCTCTTGTAAAACCCGTCAATGTTGAGCAATAAAAACAGCGACATTCTGTGGTTCGGCTCGGATCCAGAGAAGAAAACTCTCTTCATTGTGTGTTGCTGACATGAAAGCATTTTTCCAGGTACGCTGATTGGCCAGGAAAGAAATGAAGGCTCTAATCTGAATGTCACCAACCAGAGGAATCAAATTAAGCTTCCTACCTTCAGGCATGGCCTCATTATGAAGATAGAGTTCACATAACAAATTATGTTCGCTAATTGATGCTTCTGCAAAAGTTTCAATAAATTGTTGAGGTGTAGACACCTTGTGGGGTCATCCATTTCTGATTTCTTTCACTTGGAAGAAGGCTAAGCATTCTCTTAAAAACACAGAATAGTTAAAGGATGGTTTTCTGGTGGCCAGTAATCTTTGAACTAACTCAAAGATAAGAGATAGTCTAGTTTTCAATTCCTTATTTTCCTTATGTTGTGCATGAGAGTGTTCCAGGACTTCCCAATTTCTATATACATGATTCTGCCGTAATCATTTATGTTTCTATAATGCCTTTTCTTATGACAGAGCATACTCTTTCTTCCATGTATCCCTCAGTTCTTGAAAACTTGAGGTCTGAGTGAAGACATTCCTTGCACACTGAGGTTCAGTCTGAGTAAACACAGTCTTCAAAGACTTTGGTGCTGGCTTTTCAGCTTTAAAAACCAGGGTAGGCCGGGGTACTTGTGGTTTCATTTCTTCTCCAGAGGTCTTTGAAGGCCCTGCTGGTTCTTGTGTAATAGCAGGGCATTCCTTTTTAACTGTGATAGGAGTAGATGCAGGAGTGGATCCAGGAAATGAGACTTCAATTATCTTATAACCAGCTCGATGATAGAGATCACCACATTGGCTACACATGTATTCATTATATCGATCCTTTTCTGCACTTTTCTCGGCTGCATATGCTACATGAGCTAAAGTATACAGATTGAGTTCTCTTTCACAAGCTTCCCTTGCCATCATAACTCGTGCTTATAAACCTCAATCTCAAATTTCAAAAACTCATTTTCTTGTTGAAGGGAGGCTAAAGTGACAGGGCCTTCTGTAGCAGTTGCAGTCTCTGGAACTGGTGGATGAGAGGATCATTGTTTGGTGGCAGCTTCATCATTTGCATCCTCAGAAGGTGGTTCTTGTGTGTCAGCTGCTGAGTCAGTAGCAGCTATGTCTTGGTCTGTTTCCTGTTCATGATTCTCAGCAGGTGGTTCTTGTGTAACACCTGCTGAACTAGTAGCTGGTTCTTATGTGGCAGCTATCTCTAGGTCGTCTGCTTTCTGTTCCTCAATAGGTTGTTCTTGTGTAACACCTGTTAGGTTAGTAGCTGGTTCTTATGGAGAAACTACATGTTGTACATTGTCTTGGGTGTCTACTTTTGATAGATCAGCAGCTACTTCTTGTGGGGCAGCTGCATCTCCTGAAGGGAATGATGTCACAAATTCCTAAGCAACTTGCATTTCGGTACCCGAGGGTGAGGAAGGTAAATATTCAGGGGCTTGGGGGTGTGGTGGGGTATGGGGTTTTAAGATAATTGATGGGGAATTTGGGATGATGGTCTTGATTGTTTTTTCGAAAGAGGTCCTCGTTCGTCTTCGAGGCAGGAAGGTGGGCAGCAAAGTGGTTTTTCTCTTACGAACATTTTTCCTTGGGGTAGGGGGATTATCAATAATAGTAGCTTCTTTAATTGAAGCCCTCGTTCTTCTCTTTAGTGGGGGTGCAGCCTTTTCTTGTCTTTTCCTTTTGAGCTTAATAATGGGAATATTATCATCTGAATTATCACTAGGGATATGGACGGTGGGAGTGGATGATTCAGCTACATTAAGGGGTGGGGTAGATACAGAGGAGAGGTCAATTGGATTGACTGCTGCAGGTGGTAAAACTTCTGAGGATTCCAAGATACTCCCAGGCTATTTCACAGAAGGATTTTCAATTTGCTGAGAGATTTCAATGGTCTGTTGAGGATTTTCAGCGTCCAATTAGGGTGTTTCGGCTGCTGGTTGAGAAATTTCGGCAATTTCCTAAGGGTGTGTTATTCGGGAATAGTATCCACTCGAATGCTTCCATTCCCACTAAGATGAGTGGCTATCTTAGAAACAAACAATTAAAGTCCACTGTTGTTTCCTTTTATGAAAATAGACGAGAGGAGAACCATGAGGACCAACCTGAGTCTTGCGTTTGATTTCCTCTCCTTCTTGATAGAGTTTCGCCACTTCTTCTTTGTCTTCCTAGCTTCAAAAGAATCTGTGGAATCACAGAAACATACTACTATGCAAGAAACAAGGATCTAAATTCATAAATGATACAGGATCAAATGTTTATTAACCATATACATGCATATATAAACAAGTACACAAGAATATGGAAGGAAACAAGAATAGCCTTATTCATATGAAAAGTAGCAAGAGGATTACAACCATGTGCACTGACCCAGCATCATCCTCCGGCTAGGAAGCCCTTCTTCACCTCAAGCAAAGCTTAGATCACCCAACACTATGAATTTACACCGGAAAACCAACAACACTTCTCTATAAGATACAAAATTCTAGCCTCTGGATCTGTGATGAGAGATCCATATATAGATGATTACAGAGAGGTGAGTCATCTTATGGGATCTTGATTAGTGTCTTCTCTCTGATAGTTCATGCTTCCACTTGGAGAATGATGATCTCTTACTCATCCCTGGTCAAAAATGGAGAGGCAAGTATCAGAGGGGAAGCTTCTGGAAGATTGCACGATCTTCCACCTCACATTTTTGTCCCTGCCATTTGTCCATTCCTGACCATCGCACCTTACAGAGGAGAAAATCAGTATGCATCGCACCTTGTACATTAGGAAGGTGATATGCATCGCACCCCCTGCATTGAGCTTTCAATATGGTCCAGTTTTGACCATTTATGAGCAGTTTTCAGTGGAGAATTTCTGGGAGATGATGTAATCAGTTGACCTTGTTCCTTTA
>APFE030292818.1:269890-292797 GCA_000404065.3 Pinus taeda | reverse complement strand
GTGATGATGTGCCTAAGGAAAACCTTTCCCTTACTGAAGACTACATCATAGCCTTTGTCTTCCAGTATCGTGATTAACACCAAGTTTCTCTTTAGTCCTAGTACATACTTGACATGAGTCAAGATAAGGCAAGATCCACACTCCCTCTGAAAAATAACGATGCCTACACCTCAAACACTATACTTCTCATCTTTGCCCATCGCTATGAGTATCTGGAGATCTTTCTCCTCCAAAGTACTGAACAAACTCTTGTCGCTGATCATGTGGAAAGAAGCTCCACTATCAAGAAGCCAACCACTTCTCACCATGGATGAAACCATGCATGCAATGAGTGTGAAATCCAACTCAAACTGTGAAGCAAGTGCCTCACCTTCAGATACTTCCCCGGATCCCTTCTTGGATTTCCTTCGTGGACAAGTTGCAGCATAATGGCCGGCCTCATGAGAACGAAAGCATCACACTTTCGATTTGTCAACCTTCTTCCCATCATTGGAAGAACTATATTCGGAAAGAGGAACCTTCTCCTTCCCCCTCTTTGCCTTACTCACTAAGCCACAGTTCTCCTTATCATGTATGGATGAAGAACTATCTTTTGTGCTCCATCTAATCTCTTCCTGCATCAAATTGGACCATAGTCATTCCCAATCTATTATTTTCTCCCTTCCATTCGCCGAGTCTTGGTAGCTATGCCAACGCTTAGTAAGGCCAGGGAGTGCTAGAGTCACCATATCATCATCCAATGTCACGACTCCTACACTTGCAAGCTCAACCCTGCATGTGATGAGCTTGGTCAGATAGATAGAGATCGTCTCATCCCTTTCACACTTGATATTTCGACTTTTGTCCTTTAGTGTCAACTTTCTCTGATCATTGCTATTCTAATATAAATCTTTCAATGTTTTCCACATTGCATGCAGAGTCTCCTTCCCATGGAGGCTCGAGACAATGTGATCTCGCACTCCCTCCAAGAGAATGCTCCTAGCTCTAGCCACACACTTCATCCATTCCACCTGCTCAGTCTTGTGAGTAGGCTTAGGTACTTCTTGATCAATGAAATCCTTAAGACCATTATCTTCCAAAACCGCCTCCATGAGATACTTCCAAGTTATATAGTTTGAGCTGCCATTAAGGGCATACTCAAGCCTCAAACCATAGAACACCATCGATGAAATAGATGTGATAAGAACTTGAGATCTATATCTCGAATAATAAAGTTCGAATTTCTCCTGCTAGTATATTGTTCTTTCTTGATCACCTATGCTCTGATACCATCTAGAAATTTCACCTGTAGAAGAAACCGATATATGCAATGTCCTAAAGCATAATACTTATTTAAAGCATTAAGTGCAAGCATAATCAAATTCATGAGAAACATCAAGTAGAAGCATGCATAACTGATCAAGAGAAATAATCACACATAACATAATATATATATCCAGGGGAAAGCACCAACATAAAACCCCAAAAATGCATATCAATCAAGTGGAAATCCTCTTCATAATAGAAAAAGAATCAACTCTCAAGTTATCCAGTTCTCAATGAACTATGAAGATATGAAAATATGTCTCATGAAAAAACCAAGCCCTATATATAAAGGCTTTACCTATGGTCCCATCCTTATTTCCTTGTGCAGTTTGCTTAGGAAATAATAGCAAAAACACATGAAATTAATTTCAAACATACCAAATCAACCTGTGGTCCAACTACGCAATCTTTGAAGACACTAGTTCCCCAATCATGCAAAAACTACTTACTAGAAATAGTCAAGCATCTGATGATACATTGTGCCACATCTGATCTCAACTGGATCTCTGACGGAACTGAAATGCAACAGTTGTCCATGAGTGAATCCTCGATTACCTAAAATAATTGTTGTCACATGCATGCAAGCATTAACAAACTATATTTTATTATTTTCACAACTTGTTAAAATAATCTAATTGGACTTGACTACTTAGAACTAAGTCAACTGATTCTCTCATTATAGTAATCATACTTATTCCCTCAATCAGTGGAAGAAATTAATGATAAATTCCTCAATTAGTGGGACAACTCATGTGCATGCTCACAAAGACTTCAAATTCGAATTTCCTTAACTAGTTAACTCAACTGAAATAATTAGTTAATATTTCCAACTGCTGTTAAGACCAAAATTATTTTTACTTCCTATAGACTGACTAGGGACTGCTATAAATAGGAAGGGACCCATAAATGCTATTTTTAGAACTTTCTATTTTTAGAAGTTTCACCTCTCACTCAAGGTGGCCAATGACCTCACTGGCCAAACTACTATTTGAGACATGTTATTTTTAGCAGGTCTATTTTTAGCACATTCTAAATTTAACATTTCTTGTTGCACATTTTTCAACACTCCTCAACAATAAAGGCTTTCTCTTAAACCTAATCCTGTAACTCTAGAATGTTTTGCATGCAACACATCTACCCGGTCCACTTGCTCCAACAACACTTGGGACAAAAACACTCCCAACTGACCACTTTGTTGGGCTAGGAACATATTCTGATGCTGAAGCTCTACCTGCTACTGATAAGTGCTCCCTCTCTGACATCTGTGCTACTGCAACATCTCCATGCATCTTGCATCATTGCACACCTCTCTGTGCCACATAGCACTATCCAAAACACTTGTGCCTCTCGCATTGGTCCAACCTGCTAGCTATGCGCTATCTTGGGATTCCCTACACTATCACTCTCTATGTCGCTCCATCTGCATCTGTCTCTACCCAATCCGTCAGCTCCTTCTACTTGACATCGGGTGTAACGCCTTGCAATTATGTAGCTGGGCGCGCGCTCTCCTCACTTAGAAAATCGGCTAAGGCATGGAACCATCGTTTATATGCGAGCTAAGCATGGATGAGCGATGGGCAAGCCGACTTGACATAGGGGTGTCGCACATGGGTTGAGGGCATCAGCGCATGAGTAAATGATGGCGTTGGTGGGTCGACCGAGGGGAGGTCGCCACACATGATGAGCATATAAACATTTGGTGGAGCGCTCATTTGAAAGGCATCATCGAATCATCGCAAGTTTTCATCACACAAGGAGAAGTGCACACTTGGTAGCCGCAGCAAGGCACATAGGAGATGCGTCCGCCTGCCAGGCAAAGGCACACGGAGAAATGGTGAAGGCGCAATTGAGGATCAGTTGAGGGCGGCGGTGAACCACCCGCCTGCCGGGTGATCATGCACGGGTGAGGGCGCGGGTGAACTGCTACTTGTTGGGTGATCGTTCAGGGTGAGGGCGAGGGTGAACTGCCCGACCACTGATTGACACTTCGATTGTTGTTGTGCGTGTGTGCATGGGCTCGCCCGCCCATTTGGGAAAAGTTGTGTTGTTTGGTTGTATATTGGGTGAGAGTTGTGGTGTGACCGCCATTCGCTCTTGCACAGGTAGGCGCCCAACCTCATTTATGAATGCCGGTGAAGCAACACTCCCGGCCATTGTACTATTTCTCTCATATATAATAAAAGTTCTTCTCTTGCATATTGTTGGTGTTCTTGTTGTCATTTATCATGTTATTTATGATGGTTTCCACACATTATAAAGTATTTCATGGTTAATATGAATGATTGAAGGCGTAGTTCGTAAGGTAACATAATAATGGAAAATGTTGGTTACTTAGGCAATGCCGCACTCGGCCAATTAAAGGAAAAAATAATTGGGGGCATGATAGGTGGTATCAGAGCAGGTTCAAAGATGGTGAAGCCGTTGCTGGATGATGAATGCAGTGAATGGGTATGTATGCAAGGACATTTTATGGAGAAATGATGGATGAATAGTATGGGTTTCGTGGACTTGATGGTCCATGGAAAGACCATTCAAGCTCTTGTG
Source organism: Pinus taeda (assembly GCA_000404065.3). NCBI lineage: Eukaryota > Viridiplantae > Streptophyta > Pinopsida > Pinales > Pinaceae > Pinus > Pinus taeda. The sequence continues at coordinate 288,948 of APFE030292818.1, read as the reverse complement.
GACACAGGGGCCACTCATAACTTCATGACGACACGGTTGGCAAGAGAGGTCAAACTGATAATCCTCCCATCAAACATGGAGGTCAAGGCAGTGAACTCTAGAGGTAAGGTGCCGATACAGATAAAAGATTGGAAGGGTCAGTTGGACTTCACGGTGATGGAGATGAACGACTTTGATATGATACTTGGACATGATTTCTTGAAGGGCAACAGGGCTATTGTTGTCCCCTTTTCTGATGAGGTGGTGCTGGTTGGACAATCACAAACTTGGACTTTGCCCACTCATAGGCAAAGCAGGGAAGTCAAGGTGCATCATGTTTCTGCACTATGTTTGGAGAAGGCTATGAAGGAGTCAGATATGGAGACATATGCGGTGATGTTCAAGGGAGTCGAGGTGGCGGAGTGGGGACACATGTTCCGGCTGAGATTTCTGATGTGCTAACCGAGTATGTGGATTTGATGCCTGATGAGCTACCGAAGAAGCTTCCACCAAGGCATGCAGTGGACCATAGCATTGAGCTTGAACCAGGGAAGCAACCCCCGGCAAGAGAACCTTATCGTTTATCAGGGCTTGAGTTGGTGGAATTGAAATGATAGGTAAAGGAGTTAGCTGATGCAAGTTTCATTAGACATTCAAGGTCCCCTTATGGAGCTCCAGTATTATTCTAGCGGAAGAAGGATTCCAATGAGATACAGATGTGTTGTGACTACCGTACATTGAACAAGTAGATAGTGAGAAACAGATATCCTTTGCCATTGGCTGCTAATTGCTTTGACAAGCTTGCGAAAGCCCGTGTTTTCCAAGCTGGACTTGAGGCATGGGTATTATCAGGTGCGGATAGCTGAAGGAGACAAGAAGAAGACCGCGATAGTAACAAGGTATGGTAGATTTGAGTTCCTTGTTATGCCATTCGGGTTGTGCAATGCTCCTGCTACATTTTTCACTTTGATGAATGATGTTCTACGACCATACATGGATTCGTTCATAGTAGTATACTTGGACGATATAGTGGTGTATAGTGACAACATGGAGGATCATAAGAAGCACTTGGTGATGGTGTTCAAGGCACTGAGGGCAAATCCGTTGTTCTTGAAGAAGTCTAAGTGTGTGTTCGCTCAGACCTAGATTCCGTTCCTTGGGCATATTGTTGGTTAGGGGTACATACGGATGGAGTCGAGCAGAGTGAAGGTGATCGAGGACTGAGTTGAACCGAAGAATTTCCATGAGATGGGGGTGTTCTTGGGCATGACCAACTACCAACGAAAGTTTGTAGAAGGTTACTCCAAGGTGACATCGACACTAACAGACTTATTGAAGAAAGACAAGAGGTGGTGTTGGACGGATAAATGTAAAAAGGAATTTGATGACTTGAAGAGGAGGATGGTTACAACACCGATACTGAAGTTGCCTAACTTCGGGAGACCGTTTGAGGTACACACTGATGCTTCAGATTTTGGCATAGGAGGGGTTCTTATGCAGGATGGGCATCCTGAGGCGTATGAGAGTTGGAAGTTGTAGGATAGAGAACGGAGGTATCCAGTTCATGAGAAGGAGATGACTGCGATCATCCACTGTCTTCATGCGTGGAGGCATTACCTGATTGGCAAGCCGTTTGTTGTCAAGACTGGCAACGTTGCAGCAAGTTATTTTGCATCACAAAATAAGCTTTCTGCGAAGCAAGCTCATTGGCAGGACTTCTTGGCAGAATTCGACATGTCTATTGAGTATAGACCTAGTAGACACAATGTGCTAGCAGATGCCCTTAGCAGGAAAGGACAACTTGCAGCATTGGAGGGTGAAGGCCAGGCAACAAGGAGTAGAAGTCAGGTTTAGATGTCAGAAGAGAAGCAGAATAGACTCAAGGAAAGTGTTGAAACCGATACTTTGGTGTAGAATATAGTGAAGCAGATAAATGAAGGGAAGACACGAAAGTTCTTTCTATGGGACAAGTACTTGTTCTTTGGAAACCGACTCTATGTTCCAAAGTCATCCGGACTCAGGAGGCACCTTTTGAAGGAGTGCAATGATTCTCCATGGGCTGGCCACCCAGGGCACCGTCGTTCTTTGGCATTGTTGGAGAGAGGATTCTTTTGGGAGAAGATGCAGGAGGATGTGGAGGAGTATGTACATACATGCATCATTTATCAGCAGGAAAAATCGGATACTCAGAGGCAAGGAGGACTATTGCAGCCTTTACCGATTCTAGAGAGGCCATGGATGAGTGTCTCGATGGACTTCATCACTTAGTTACCGCAGGTTCAGCGGCATAATGGGATTATGGTCGTGGTTGATCATTTTTCCAAGTATGTTGTCTTTGTTCCTACAAAGATACCTTGTGGAGCCGAGTGGACTGCGGAGTTGTTCTTTAAGAACATAGTGAAGTATTTGTGGATGCCATTAAGCATTGTGTCGGATAGAGATCCGTGTTTTACAGGCAGATTTTGGACCACATTGTTCAAGCTAGTTGGGATAGAGTTATTGATGAGTTCGAGCTACCATCCGCAGACAGATGGGCGGACCGAGAGGATCAACGCACTACTAGAGGACTACTTATGACATTATGTGACGGCTGATCAGAATAATTGGCCTGAACTCTTTGATATTGCACAGTTTAGCTACAATGTTCAAAAGAGTTTCGTGACAGGGTACATTCCATTTGAGTTGGTGAATGGATAGATGCCAGTTGCACCGCATACCATTGTGATAGGAGGTTTTTTGAGGAGTCCTCATGCGAAGAAGTTCATGAAGGCTTGGGAGGAGACCTTGGAGTTGGCACGGTTGTGCTTGCACGATGCTGCAAGGAGGATGAAGAAGTATGCTGATAGGGGAAGACGAGATGTACACTTCAGTGTGGGAGATATGGTGTTTCTCAGGATTACAGGGGAGTAGTTTCAGTTAGCCAAAGGGACTGCAAGCAAACTGACACGGAAGTATGAGGGACAATTTTGGGTGAAGAAGCGAGTGGGGGAAGTTGCTTATGAGCTGGAGCTTCCACACCATATGCACATGAAGCATCCATTTTTTCACATTAGTCAGTTGAAGAGATGCAGCCTTGATTCTGACCATCCAGAGAGCGTTGAACCGCCGAGAGGACCAGCCGGGATTGTGGATAAACCAGGATTGGAGTTGGAGAATATTTTGGACTTCAGAACTACAAGGATTGGTTGCCACATGAAATGGGAGTACCTTGTCAGATGGAAGAATGCACCGGAAGAGGAGAGTTGGGAATCTGAGGACTCGCTTTGGAGATGGAAGAAGAAGATTGTGAAGTATGAACGGAAGATACTGAGGCAGTCAGGATTGTCGAGGGCGACAATGATTTCCAGTGGGGGAGGATGTAACGCCCTGCGGTTATGTAGCCGGGCGTGCGCTCTCCTCACTTAGAAAATTGACTAAGGTGTGGAACCGTCGTTTATATGCAATTTGGGTGTGGATAAGCAATGGGCGAGCTGACTTGACATAGGGGTGTCGCACATTAGTTGAGGGCGTCGACGCATGAGTAAACGATGACATTGGTGGGTCGATCGAGGGGAGGTCGCCACACATGATGAGCATAAAAACATTGGTGGAGCACTCGTTTGAAAGGCATCATCGAATCATCGCAAGTCTTCATCGCACAAGGAGAAGTGCGCACTTGGTAGCGGCAGCAAGGTGCATAGGAGATACGCCCGCCTGCTGGGCAAAGGCACATAGAGAAACGGTGATGGCGCAATTGAGGATTGGTTGAGGGCACGGGTGAACCTCCCGCCCACTGAGTGATCATGCACGAGTGAGGGTGTGGGTGAACTGCCGCCCGTTGGGTGATCGTTCAGGGCGAGGGTACGGGTGAAGCGCCCGACCGCCAGTTGACGCTTCATTTGTTGTTGTGCGGGTGTGCACGAGCGCGCCCGCCCGTTCGGGCAGATTTGTGTTGTTTGGTTGTATATTGGGTGAGAGTTGTGGTGTGACCGCCGTGCGCTCTTGCATGGGCGGGTGCCCAACCTCGTTTATGAACGCCGGTGGAGCGATGCTCCCCGCCATTGTACTATTTCTCACATATATAATAAAAGTTCTTCTCTTGCATATTGTTGGTGTTCTTGTTATCATTTATCATGTTATTTATGATGGTTTCCGCACATTATAAAGTATTTAATGGTTAATATGAATGATTGAAGGCATAGTTCGTAAGGTAACATAATAATGGAAAATGTTGGTTACTTAGGCAACGCCGCACCTAGCCAATTAAAGGAAAAAAGAATTGGGGGTGTGACATCGGGGCTCCTATACCAAGGTCTCATCAAAGAGGTTGGGTACCTCAACGATCTTGCCCCTACTCCTTGGGACGATCACTCTATATCGCCCCACCTCCTACCTAGAGGTATGGCTGCATGTGATCCCTTAGCCCAGCTAGCTCAAAATTTTTGCCTACAGGAGCTCTCTACATGAGTAGATGTCTCTACTCGATCTCCACTCAACTTCCCATGTTGTGGCTGCTCCACAACTTGTTGAAGTTGTTGCACTAATCATGGCTCCTCCATAATCATCTGAAAATTATTTTGGCTCTACATGTTAAGAGGTAATATACCCTGCCTCTGAACCACCAAGTCTCCATTAGTTTTCTTGCTGCTCAAGGCTTTGCATGCATCTCGAACCTCAAGAACATATAGGTTCTTGACCGATGAACCAATCTGCTTCACTTGTTTAGTGATGATGTTTCTAAGGAAAACCTTTCCCTTACTGAAGACTACATCATAACCTCTGTCTTCCAGTATCGTGATTGACACCAAGTTTCTCTTCAGTCCTGGTACATACTTGACATCAGTCAAGGTAAGGTGAGATCCATGCTCGCTCTGAAAAATAACCATGCTTACACCTGAGACACTATACTCCTCATCTTTACCCATCACTATGAGTATCTGGAGATCATTCTCCTCCAAAGTACTGAACAAACTCTTGTCGTCGGGCATGTGGAAAGAAGCTCCACTGTCAAGAAGCCAACCACTTCTCACCATGGATGAAACCATGCATGAAAAGAGTGTGAAATCCAACACAAATTGTGAAACAAGTGCCTCACCTTCAGATCCTTCCCTGGATCCCTTCTTCAATTTCCTTTGTGGACAAGTTGCAGCATAATGGCCCGCTTGATGACAATGAAAGCATCACACTTTTGATTTGTCAACCTTCTACCCATCATTGGAAGAACTAGATTCGGAAAGGGGAACCTTCTCCTTCCCCCTCTTTGCGGTACTCGCTAAGGCACAGTTCTCGTCATCATGCATGGATGAAGAAATATCATTGGTGCTCCGTCTAATCTCCTCCTGCATCAGATCCGACCATAGTCGTTCCCAATCTAGTATTTTCTCCCTTCCATTCACTGAGTCCTGGTAGCTATACCAGCTCTTAGTAAGGCCAAGGAGTGCTAGACTCACCATATCCTCATCCGATGTCACAACTCCTACACTCGCAAGCTTATCCCTGCATGTGATGAGCTTGGTGAGATAGATAGGGATCGTCTCATCCCTTTCACACTTGATCTTTCGAATTTGTCCTTCAGTGTCAACTTTCTCTGATCATTGCTATTCTGATATAAATCTTTCAGTGTTTTCCACATTGCATGCGGAGTCTCCTTCCCATGGAGGCTCGAGACAATGTGATCTTGCACTCCCACCAAGAGAATTCTCCTAGCTCTAGCCACACACTTCATCCATTCCGCCTGCTCAGTCTTGTCAGTAGGCTTAGGGATTTCTTGATCAATGAAATCATGAAGACCATTATCTTCCAAAATTGCCTCCATGCGATCCTTCCAAGTTATATAGTTTAAGCTGCCATTAAGGGCATACTCAAGCCTCAAACCATAGAACGCCATTGACGAAATAGATGTGATAAGAACTTAGATCTATATCTCGAATAATAAACTTCGAATTTCTCCTACTAATATATTGTTCTTGCTTGATCACCTATGCTCTCATACCATCTAGAAATTTCACTTGTAGAAGAAATCGATATATGCAATGTCCTAAAGCATAATACTTGTTCAAAACATTAAGTGGAAGTATAATCCAATTCATGAGCAACATCAAGTAGAAGCATGCATAATTGATCAAGAGAAATAATCACACATAACACAAGATATATCCAGGCGAAAGAACCAGCGTAAAACCCCAACCATGCATTATCAATCAAGTGGAAATCCTCTTCATAATACAAAAAGAATCAGCTCTCAAGTTATCCAGTTCTCAATGAACTATGAAGATATGAAGATATGTCTCTTGAACCAACCAAGCCCTATATATAAAGGCTTTACTTATGGTCCCATCCCTATTTCGTTGCGTAGTTTGCTTAGGAAAGAATAGCAAAAGCATATGCAATTAATTCCAAACATACCAAGTCAACCTGTGGTCCAACTACGCAATCTTTGAGGATACTAGTTCCTCAATCATGTAAAAACTACTTACTAGAAATAGTCAAGCATCTGATAATACATTATCCCACATTTGATCTCAACTGGATCTTTGATAGAACTGACATGCAACAGTTATCCATGAGTGAATCCTCGGTTATCTAAAATAATAGTTGTCACATGCATGCAAGCATTAACAAACTATATTTTATTATCTTCACAACTTGTTAAAATAATCTAACTCGACTGGACTAGTTAGAACGAAGTCAACTGATTCTCTCATTATAGTACTCATACTTATTCCCTCAATCAGTGGAGGAAATTAATGTTAAATTCCTCAATTAGTGGGACAACTCATGTGCATGCTCACAAAGACTTCAAATTCGAATTTCCTTAACTAATTAACTCAATTGAATTAATTAATTAGTATTTCCAAATGCTGTTAAGAGCAAAATTAGTTTTACTTTCTATAGATAGACTAGGGATTGCTACAAATAGGAAGGGATCCAGAAATGCTATTTTTAGAATTTTCTATTTTTAGAAGTTTCACCTCTCACCCAAGGTGGCCAATGACCTCACTGGCCAAACTGCTATTTTTAGACATGCTAATTTTAGCAGGTCTATTTTTAGCACATTCTAAATTTAGCATTTCTTGTTGCACATTTTTTAACATAGCTTCCATGCAACCTGAGGAATTTCTTTGTTTACATTATCATTGGAGCAATAGAATTTAGATTAAGTTGTGACATTAGTTTGAAACAACTAATAGTTTGTTGTAAAATGAATTTCTCTTATTAGATGGATTTGAAAATTGTATGTTGGTGGTATGTCCTTGTGCCCTTTTAGGATGTCATATATTTATTTTTTATATCAAACCTTATATTAGATAGTGTGCCATCAAGTAATCTACCTAGGATTGATTATATACTTTCAATAAGAAACATAAACATGTTTCAAATGTTCAACATTTTTTTGTTGAAATCTCCACAATGGTAGTTGTTAAACTATTATAATTTAAATATATTTAACTTTTAATTCACATGTCTACAAGTTAATAGTCTCTAAATAATACACCAAGGTGAAAATTATTTTGATTTTTCAATGAAATTGTTTTGTCTAAAAAATAAACTAGTTAGATACTATATGGAGCCCTTTTAGAGTGAGTTTCTTATGGTTTTATTCAATGTTACTTCAGTACACAAAGATGTTTTTGTTTATATATATTTATTTCAATACAATTTTGGTGATAAATACAAGGAAATATCTAAGCGGAGCATGCTTTTACCACATTTAATACTTATAAGTATTTTCCCTCTAAGAATGTAATAGTGGAGGAAATCATAACATGATATTAGGATATCTACAGTGTCCATTTATTATAATTTCAGTCTTTTAATTTTTAAAAGGTTCAAATACCAAGTACTCATCCTTGTTAACATTAGTGTATATATCATTATCCAAAGCAATGCTAAAATATATATGGTAGAATGTACTTTATCATTAGATCCACTAGTATATATTAGATTAAGTAAATAATAACATAAACCATATTAAATAAACTAATTTTGAGCTTTTATTGATAACATTTAATAGTTTTACTATGTTGGTCATTTTATATGTCCTATAAGATATCCTTACTCATATCTGATATATACAAGTGCTATGGCATGTCGGAGGCAAGTACATTTGATTGCAAGTTCCAAAGACTTTATTGTGAGTGTTCCATACAATTTCAAACCAAGATTCAAGAATTAATAAATATATGATAATTTAACATAATTATTTTATTGGAAAATAGCTTTATAATCAAGCATTTATTGGTAAAGGATTAATTTATTGTAGGAACATTACTGTGGAAGACTAAAATTTTAAGAACTCTAAACGTCAAAAAAAGTGTATGATAAGTAAGGAGAAATCCAAATTCCAACCTGAATATAACTTAACATTTGTTAATAAATATTATTAATAAATCCAAATTAATAAATGTAATTTTTTTTTTTTTTTATTTGGAAAGAGAAAAAAATGCGTACTATCGTTTGCACATCTCCTTGAAGACACTGAAATGCAAAATCAGCCACCTCTCTCTGAATAAGGATATACATAATATCCATATGTTTTTCTTATAATAGCTTCAGACACCAATATATTGTGGATGTGTTGTTACAATGTATAAGTTGATACAGGCGGAAAGTAAAAATATATACCAGCGGGTTGAAAGCTTTAAGGTCAAATTGTATTTTGGGATATTACTTTAATCCCATTACCTATTATTTCATTCTATTACCTCTTTTTTTATTGACCCAAAGGAATCAATGGAGGAAAAGAGGAAAACAAAATACAGACATAATTTCATGAACGCACACTCCCATCGGTACCGGTCAAAGCCATGTACTTATCTTTTCTGGTGAGTGCTGTGCATTGGAAGCCCAAGACCTCAGCAAGCTGCTTCTGAATATAGTTGGCTACTTCAATGCTACTTTTGCCAGCTGCACATGACATGTCCTGTGGCAGAGGATCCAGAAAGATGATGTCGTAACAAGGGTTTGGATTCATAAGGAAAAAGACCGAATCCATGCTCTTCCACCCTCTCGCAGTCGTTGCGTAAAACATCTCCATCCTAACATTCACAGCCACAGGAACAATGGTTTCTCCCACTTCGGCAAACAAAGGGCTGAATCGGAGCAGGTAGGGTTCCCTACACGTTGTTCCCTCTGGGCACACTACTAGGTCTTCATGCCGTTCCAAAACACTGCGAAGGAGCTTTGCATCTCGAGACCTAGACCTGCTGAGCCTCACTGTCTTTATCGGAGACAAAATCTCTGACATCTTGCTCACGCTGTATGTCAGTGCGGTTATTTTTCGGTGCAGGGCGAGGCTGAGGAACACTGGATCCATCAGGCACCGATGGGTGCACACGAACAGCATTCCTAATTGCCGTTGCTCTCGTAGCGGTGGGGCTGCCTGCACTCGAATTTTGACACCGAGAAGGGATACCAGGGGCACTGCGTAACGGGGCGGAAAGGCGACTCCTATTGCCACTCGGGTGATGGCGAGGATAAAGCCGACTGGTAACCACAGAAATATTACAAGAGATGTAAAGGGCGTCGGCCGCGTTGCGAGTCGCCCGTCGTGGAATACAAGAGGGCTTAGATATCGTTCCCGCGGTACTTTCTCCAAATTCTTTGCCTCGGGAACTATGTATGCTTCCTGCGTTTTCACGGTAACAATACAAATCGTCATTACTTTGCCAGCTCTGTATTCAAAAGTGTTCTGGCTGAATTTATCTTGATTGTAAATTTTGAAAATGTTTGGGAATTTTACTAACTGCAGCTTTTTCATATTCACAATACAAATCATCAACTTTGCAATCTCGGCTCGGTATTCAAAATTGTTCTGGTTGAATTTATTTTGATTTTCGGTATTCAAAATTGTTCTGGTTGAATTTATCTTGATGGTAAATTTTTGAAAATATTTGAGAATTTTTTCAGCAAGAAAATATTTTGAGAACATTTGAAAATATTTTGAGAATTTTACTAACTACAGCTTTGTCATATTCACAATACAAATCATCTATTTTGCAATCTCTGTTTTCAAATTAATTTTTTAAATATAAAAAATTTATATTCACAGTACAAATCATCTATTTTGCAATCTCTGCTTTCATTATTTTTTAATATAAAAATTTTTGAATTTATCTTAATAATAGATTTTCAAAATATTTCAAAATTCCATCAACAAAAACAATTGTTTAATCTTGCTCTTGTTCAAAGTCAATTGTGTAATGTTGATATTCTATTGTTCAAAGTCAAAGTTAGTTGTTTAACCTCTGAAATCAGTTATTTAATCTTGCTATTGTTGGTAAGATTCTAAAAATATTCTGCAATAAAGAATCTGTTTTAACATCATTATAAATACAATAATCTAAATTATTGGATATTCTAACAACATTGTAAATAAAATATATTAGCAAAATACTTTTATCTATATAAATTAGATTTATTTGAGGTTTTTTAATAACCTTCCGTTTGAACTTATTTATTAAACAATTATTTTAACAACCTTGGTAAATAAAATATAAAAGAGAAAATTAGTTTTAAGTATATTGATAATTTTTAACTTATTTTCTATTTTAATAGTAATTTTTTGGAAATTTTTAAAAATAATGAATTAGAAGAGCAAAATCAAAGATCAAACTATTAATTTTCTTTGTGAAGATAACTATTTTAAAACAATTTTTTTATATATTTAATTTGCAAATTTCTGAAAATATTTTAGAATTAAAATATTTTAAAATATAAAATACAAGAACAACTCTAACATCAAATAATGAATTTGCCCCTGTGGATAGGCTATTTTAAAAAGACTAAATAAATTTATATCCATTTTCAAAATAGTTTAAATAAAAGTATAAATTAACAAAATAATTTTAAATATATTGATAAAATTTAATTTCGGAGTCTTCTTATCTCATTACAATTTTTTTGAAATATTTTAAAATTAAAATAATTTAAAATATTAAGTACAATAACCACTCAAAGTTCAAACCATTAATTTGCTCTCGTAGGGAAAGCCCATTAAAATAGTTTTGGGCAGAATGATAAAGTTTAATTCAGAGCTATTCTTTATCTACATTGCAAATTTTTGCTATATTTTAGAATATAAAATTCGGGATATCAATTAATGGTTGTCTATTCAGACCTTTCAAATTCCAAGACTATTGCACAGATACTATAAATTGGCAAAATAGTTTTCGGTATAGTGATAAGTATACTATAAATTAGCAAAATAATTTTGGGTACGGTGATAACGTTTAGTTGAGAGAGATTCTTTATCTCATTGCAAATTTTTGCAATATTTTAGAATATAAAATACTGGAGGTCAAACAATTAATTTTTTCTGTCTATTCATGTCCTTCAAATTTCAAGAATATTAAAAATTCCAAGAATATTAAAAGTATGCTAATAATAAATTTAGATTAATGGGTATTGTAAGGAAGCAAGTTAGTGGCAACCGACCTTGCAAAGCGAGAGGAATTCATAATCGGAGGGGCTATCTCCTAAACCAATATCAGCAGCCTTATAATCTTCATCAACTCCCAGTAACCATCTGACAGCGTTGCCTTTGTTAACTAAAGGTCCTCTTCCACTCACGAGACCTGTGAAATATCCAAAACGATTGACATGAAGCGTGGTGCCAAGAACCATATGGACGCCCAGATGCTTCTTCAAGAAATGCTCCACCATGACCGTCGGAGTCTCCGTGATCACATATCGTGTGCCACAGGACGTGACCACTTCGTAAGAAAGGGGATGCATGTCCTCCAGGTAGAACTTAGGTAGCACAGCTTGTGCCACACTAACAACCTCCGTTTCCCTAAGACCCACAAAAGTAAAGAATATCATTATCTGAATTCCCACCAATTCCAATCCCAGGCAGCACAGCAGAGCAACAAGGGGCCATAACAAAAGCAAAATTAATGCCCTTAGATATCCCCCGCCCTCAAATGCCACCAACATGTAGTATGGAAAAGGGCACTTGGATCTCAACAAAGTCCCATTAAGATCTGTCACAATCGTCTGCTTTTCTCCACCTGAAACAGTACAATTCTCTATGCTTTCAAAGGGCAATGAAAAAGAATTCTGCGTTGATCTATATTTATTCGGAAACCTTAACAGAGATGATATTAGATACCCCATCTTCTTCCCAAAGCAGCTTACTCTACAAACTATTTTTACTCAATGAATAAACAGATCCATATTATTTCCTATTATTGAGCTGCAAAACAAACAGAGTTAAGGACATTAATGAACTTCCAGAGCGATCCAAAACAAGCCAAGAGACAGTGGAGCCGATGGTGAATGCGAATTAAAACTCTTACTTCCGCTGGCTGACAGGTTCTTCTTATAAAATACACATTAATGACCAAACCGAGATGTTGTTGGATGGTTATTCGCAGAATTTTTTGTATCCTGGCTGGTCTCCATAAAAATGGCAGTAAGATAAGCGAGAGACTTGTCATGAAAATGCGGAAGAAGACGAGGGAGCTCATGGGTTGCGTGTGAGAGTATAAAAAGCGCAGCGAGGGGAAGTGTTAGCTTTTCTGCCGAAGTAATGGCTACATTAATGGATTGCATTTAATTGATGAATCAACCAGAGATTAACTCCAGAAAGTCATCAGACACATGGTGATTTGCTGGTTCATGAATGAATCAAAAAAATTCAACTTCAGACAGTATGACACATGCTCATCTGATGCCCGGGTCGCGATAACGTGAAAAGCTGGCCATCACTGGTACACCGCCTCTTCACTTGTCGAAACGTCCAATCTATTTTCCCAATTTGACATTTGCCTACACTATCGGCCGATGATATCACCTCAACGTCCCCTAACACGTTCCATAATTTGCAATAGACATACATTGTGGGAAGGAGAAGGATTTAGATTCTCTTTTTTATATCCCGAGTTATTTTAGCAGTTGTCTATAATGCGACTTTTTGGAGATTCTGGTGACGGAATCCGGCGGAAGAAATGAGGTTAAATCTCGATTTTTAGCAGTTAAAATGGTTTTTTAACTGCATATTTGGATTCAGCGCCATGAAAAACCCCTGGGAGCCATTGATTGTGCAGAAATTAGCTATTAAACTTGGGATTCCAATGAATTGCTGCCGGATTTTGACCGGAAAAATCCGCCGGAAAGGCTTTCAAAAAGTCGCGTTATAGACTACTGCGTTATTTTATATAGTATTTTATAGTTGTCGACTGATAGGTTGATTCTATAAATTCATAGTTATGAGATAAATTCGTATCATTCTTCTCCAAGTGAATAGGGATGGAATTTGATGGGCAATTACTGATTTTCACATTAAATATGGTTTAAATATTTATAAAATGTAGTGATTTTTTTTTGAAGTGAAAATTTTTGATGAGTGAGTCTATTTTGAAATTCTAACTCTACCTCTGAATATACCAAGAGGAATTTAATTATAAAGTTTATAATTTAGATCATATATTATAGTTTATATATAATTAAATATAAATTTTTATATTAAGTTTCACAATATGATATATTTATTGTGCTTTTTACAGATTAGTATAGGAGAGATGTTGTTATTTACAGTTTAGTATGGTAGAGATTTGTTACATAACGTTACATTTAAAAATAGTAAAATAATAACTTAAATTAAGAAATAAAAATAGTAATAACAAAAAAATAATCTCTTTCTTAATTACAATATTTCAATTTGCACCATAATTTTAGATAAATACAACTTTAAAAAAATATGATTTCTTGACTTATGAATTAAAAAAGTAATTTACTGTTTACTACTCTTACGAAGTCTTAATATGGAGATGACAAGAAATAGTATTATTAATATTACATGGTGTGTGATATTCAGAACTAAAATTTATTAATGACAAAATACTTTATCATGAAATATAAGTAAAATATTTCAATGTCAATATTAAATAACATATTTTCTTTTTTTCCAATAGGAAAATATGGGGAGATCAGGGAATCTAGAATTAGACTAATTTGATTCTATTTTTCTTTTCTTTTCTTTTTGCTTTACATAACTATGGAGATTTGTAATTTATTTTACTTCTAATATGGAGTTGATAGATAAGAATTTAAAAATATCCATAACAAACAAAACTTTAAAGAGGACTATAAAGACTATAAATAAAATATCTCAAGAAAAGGGTTGAGTAAAAGATTTTAACATGCATAATATATAGAAAGAGAAAGATGCAGAGGATTCTTAATATTTCATTAATAGTTGTTTTCTAATTCAATGTATGAGGAGATATTTGCAAATACTTCAATGTTTCATATGGATTTTGATATGTAATATAATTAGAAAATATTAATAATAAAAATAATTAGCATTTAAAGTTTTATGTGAGCAACATGAGTTAATAAATAAAATATTTCACTGTCAACTATATATTATATCTATTTTCATTTTAGATTTAGCCTTGTATCAAACTGATTTTCACTCAAAAAAAATTGCATTCCAAAATACTTAATCCCTCTTAACTCTGGATAAATTAAGAATAAAAATGAATCTGTATTAATTTTATATACTAATGTTATTTCACTGAACACTAATATACATATTATTTGAAAAATATTTAATAATAATAATTTAAAATATAATAATTTTTAAAATATAGGTAAAACATACGCTCTGCCCATTTTATTTTATTTTTATCAATGACGAACATATTTATTTCACTTCCTTAAAGCTGAGTTAATAATTGGGCTTATTCATTAATTAAAATTTAATCCGACGACTTTGTTTAACACACGAGTATGGGATTTTCTGTAAGTTTAGACTTCAATATTTTTTTAAAGTAGGTTACATACAACAGATTATTATATTCCATCAATGATATCGTGGGAGAACTGTCAATACCCTAAGTTGCCTTAAAAGGGTCAATCAAGGGTTCTGAAGATGCTCTAATCCACTACCAAATGGCAGATGACAGACTTTGGGATCAGCAAGATCGAGATCAAAAGTCCGGCTCAGCTGGTGTTGGACACCCCATAACAATTTTTTTTTGTACTTTTATCAAATTACCACCCCTAGCAAAATTATATATCTTCCGGATTTAGCCCTTATAACTGCTTTGAATGCATTTTACCATATAACCCTTGAGTTCATAGTTTTTTTTATACTTTTATCAAATTACCACCCCTAGCAAAAATATATGTCTTCCGGATTTAGCCCTTGCTTTGAATGCATTTTATCATGTAACCCTTGAGTTCGTAAGTCACTATGGTGTGTTTTTCATATTGCATATAACTATGATCCAATGACTACATAGATAGATATATATTTGGTGTTTCGTTATTGGCTAGTCTCTATTTGTAACATATCATGTGGTATAAAACTATTAATTTGATTTCCCAAAAGAATCATATAGAATTCTCGATATAGTTTGACTGATATGTTTCATACCTTACCGTTAATGCTTATCATCTACTCTTCTACTCTGCTCCTCTGACAATTCTCTCGAGAAGCCAAACGGAGTTGTCTATAATGCGACTTTTTGGAGATTCCGGTGACGGAATCCGGCAGAAGAAATGAGGTTAAATCTTGATTTTTAGCAGTTAAAATGGTTTTTTAACTGCATATTTGGATTCAGCGCCCTGGAAAACCCCTGGGAGCCATTGATTGTGCAGAAACTAGCTATCAAACTTGGGATTCCAATGAATTGCTGCCGAATTTTGACCGGAAAAATCCACCGGAAAGACTTTCAAAAAGTCGCGTTATAGACTACTGCAAGCCAAACTGTCACGCATAACCTTAGATTCGAGGTGAATATGCACTTGCCGAATGTCATGTGCTCCATCGTTGTGATCCGAGGGTTCTTCATCGGATGGTCTAGGATATGCCAGAATTGTTAAGGGGTAACTACCCCCTCCCTCCGCCTCCCGGTGGTCTCATTTGCGACCTTCTTGGCTGTCGGTTGAGCTCTGCAACCGTGAAGAAATCTGCTCCGACTATCCACAAGTAAACCCCCATACCTTACTGTGTTGTATATTTCAATTGAGATGTTGGAGCAAATAACGCACAAGGTAAATTAAATAAGAATACACCATACACAAAATCATAAAAAAAAATAACACAGATTTTAAAGTGGTTTACCCAACCAATCTCTGCTACATCCACCAAACAGAGGCATCAACAATCTTATTATTCAACAGAAGATTACAACAATTTAGTTCTTCACACACTCTAACCACAAATATCTTCTACATGCTTACATTTTTAGAGCTGGGAGTAGACAAATCATAAATTCTTTCACAACAAATATAGGATGCAATAATTCCTCCTCAAGAATAAATGGAGGTAATTTAGCAACAAATCCTATTGTTGTCACATACATGAGATTTTTGCCAAATTCTCAACAATCTCCACTTTGACAACAATTAGCTTGATAACCTACTTCTTTATTCTTTTATCTTTTCTGCAAGCCAAAAGAAGCCAGACACCAACGTAGCTTCTCTAACAAAACTCGTTTCGTGAACATGTCTACACAGTTCTCCTTTGTATGCACTTTTTCAAGAGAGACACCCCTTTCACTCATAACTTGTCTTACAAAATGGTATTTGATAGGTATATGCTTTGATTTACTATGATATGCCGGATTCTTAGCCAAATGAATTGCACTTTGACTATCACAAAATAGCTTGATGTTGTCATGTAACCTACCAAATTCACCAAACAAACCTTTCAATTTACTATTTTTAGCAGTTTTTCAGGTTCTGAACTTTCGGATTCGTTGTGAGGCCCTAAACGACACTTTTTGGGAAATCTAGGAGCAATATGGGTCCAAAAAACAAGGTTGCTCTTCACAAAGTTGTAGTCCTCAGATAGAACTTTCTAACAAGCTATTTTGCATGTCAAAAGGAGATCGTTTGGCAAAGTTACAACCCTGAGAAGTTGATGTACCAATTTACCAATAGGGCCCACAATTTGGCGTTTCATATCCTAGTGTTAGGTTTTTGGATGTTTAGGGTTTTCCATTGTTTCTCAATAATAAATAGGCCTTCGAGCCTCATTGTAACTCAGTTCAGAGGCATGTAGCCACCACATCTCTTCTTAGAGATACGCTACCATCGCCCTAGCTGGTTTATTTCCATTTCTATTTGTAAGAATATTTCATTATTTTACATTAATGAAATGAATTATTATTTCCACTGCATCTCTATGTTTATGGTTATCTCTGTAATTTGTTGCATTCCTATTTAAATCTCGATCAGTGGTATGAGAGCAGTATGCTCTTTCTCTATCTTTTTTTGCATGTCCCCAATGAGGTCAGGATGTAAGGAGTTAGGGATTGAACTGGTTGAACCTTTGCAATACTAGCCTTGCAAATCCCAATGGCCTCCCATGGTGGATGAAAAGAAAGACGAGCGGGTATGAGATCTTATCAAAATATTGCTCGAAGAGGCCCTCGAGCAACAAAGGAATGCGATGATGGGAAACTTTGCCCAAATCCTTTAGCGGCTACCTAGAGGTGACACATTGTCTTCCAACATCTACTTTGGAAATGCCACACCATTTAAGGTACAAGTTAATTTTGAAATCCCCATATTTGAGGTTCAAATAGATGCAGATGTCATAGATAAATGGTTAAATCTGCTAGAGGATTAATTTTCTGTTCATGATTTTTCTAGTCAGGGAAACATTATTTTCACTCTTCTAAAAGCAGCCCCCCACGTTAAAGATTGGTGGGAAACCTACTGTGAGTAGACGAATGAAAGTACGACCTCACTATTTTCAGCCTCACCCACTTGGAATTCATTCGAGGACGCCATCAAGGAGCAGTATTACTCTGTCAAAAATTATGATGACAAATACAAAAAGTGGACCATGCTATGACAGAGAAGGGACCAAGATGTGCCAGAGTTCACAAACAGTTTTTATACCCTTAACACATAGTTGTTTGTCAAGGAATCTAAGCTGCATTTGGTACTGAAATATCGTGCTTTCCTACTATTTCTGGGAAAACTAGTGTCTATCCAGATCTACTAGTCCCATTAAGACATGTAGCTATCTTAGAAAAAAACAATTCAAAGTAACTTGTGTTTTCCTTTATGGGAGATAGATGAGAGAGAAGCAAAGAGTACCAACCTTAGTATTTCACTTGGTTCCTTGCTTGTTTCCTCTCTCCTTTGATAGAGTTTCACCGCTCCTTTCTCACTTGTCGTGCTTCAAAGAACACCTGTAGATGCAAAGCAACAAAATACCATCAAAGCATAGAGATCTGTAATACCATAAACAATGTAGAAACAGATGTACATTAACCATACAATTGCATACAAAAATACAAGATTCATAAACACACAAGTATATGGAGGAAAACTCAAATAACTTTATTGATAGAAGTAGAAGAGAGGATTACAATCCAATTGTCTGATCTAGTGCTATCCTCCTAGCATGAAAGCCCTCTTCACCTTATGAAAAGCTAGATCACCCAACAATACAATGTTTCACACAGAAACCAACAACACTTCCTTACAAAATACAAAATTCCAGCCTCTGGATCTGTAGGATGAGGGATCCATATATAGATATTTGTAGGGGGTGAGTGAGCTTCTGGGTTTTTGATTAGTGTCATTTCACTAATAGTTCTTGGTTCTACTTGGAAATTTCATGATCTCTTACTCATCCCTGGGCAAATTCAGAGAGGGAGGTGTCACAAGAGCAGTTTCTAGAAGATTCTCTGAGTTTTCACCTAGGCAATTGTCTCTTTCATTTGTCTTCTCTCGCTCATCGCACCCTACAAAAGGACTTTTCAGTATGCATCACACCCACTGTGTGTAACAGGTGAGATACATCACACCCTTAGCATGAAGCATAGAAAATTTTAGGGGCGAATGTTCGCCCTTTGGTGAAATTAAGGGGTTTTTAATTTTTAGTGGGCGAATATTTTGTATCATAGTACATTTTTACAAATCACCTCAAATAGCCCACCTTATTTTAAGGGAGAGGGTAAAAAAGGTAAATTTAGCCCTTGAAATTAGGAGTTACAACCTTCCATTCGCCCATTTTCAAGAATAGGTTTTATTTAAGTGAATCCATTCGCCCATTTTCAAGAATAGGTTTTATTTAAGTGAATCCTATGGGCCAAAGGCCCAAATACCATATTTATAAAAGAGGTATG
>APFE030292818.1:233278-269870 GCA_000404065.3 Pinus taeda | reverse complement strand
ATGGTAAATTAATAAAAATACAAATAAATGAGAGGTATAGTAAACAAATAAAACATTTTTTTATATTTACTCCATAAGTCACCTTATATTTACGAACACTCAAAAATGCATTATATTTAGGTAAAACCTATGGGCAAAATAATATGGGACAAATACCATGGACTAGATTGTTATTAATACCATGCAAAAAAACATTATTAACCCTAATATTAGTATTAATAAAAATAAAAATGGCACATGGTATTGACCCATGGTATTCACCAAAATGGCACATGGTATTGACCCATGTATTCACTTGGAATGTAGCCTATTTAAATGGGGGAATTAAACCAGAATAGATCCATCTTTATTCTGGATCTACTAACCCCTCGAGAGTTATCAAATATCGTGATATGCTAACTAGCATAGAGTGAAAAAATATTTGATCCGATCAAGAGTAAAAATGGATGTTGTAATTTAATGTATGTTAAACATTTTAGCGTTAAAAAATAAAATAAAATAAAAATGAACTATTAATTTTATTAATTTTTGTAAATTACTAATAGTAATTTTTAAGCTCCAGGTTTATGATAACCCATGGTATTGACCCATGGTAATACCATGGTATTCATGTGAGCATAGACTATTTAAAGGGGAAATTCTATCATCTTAGATCGATCTTAATTCTAGGTCTACCAAGTGCTTAGAGGGATAAATAGATTTCATCCCCCTAAGAGTGGTAGATGTGGAGTTAAGATGGATATAGGTTAGTTTTTATGATAATGAAGATATTAAATAGACTTAGGAAGTTATATTGTAAAAACATCTTAAGGTGAATAGTTAAAGCATAGACATTGGACGAGTATATTTGTATACTTATGTTTTAAACTGAAACAAATCCAGGGCTAAAAGGAATAGATTGATTGCACTAGTCATCCTTCTATAACATTCCAACATATGCGAGAGTAAATAGATTGTAATTTGGGTAATTTTTCTAATTGCAAACAGGAACATACTTGTGTATTGGGAGGGTGGTTACGAGGTCCCTCGAAGTGATGAATTTGAATTTTTCTTGGTTTTATATATAGTATTAGGTTTTTTCTCATGCTTTCTATGAATGGCACGGGTGAATTTTATCCAACACCCACTAGGTTATTGATATGTAATTTCGGTAATTTTTATTTCAAAAGATATTTTAAAGAAATGCAATGATTTCATTTGTTTATTCAATAAACACAAGATTTTATAATTGAGTAAAATATTCACCATGCCTGGTGAGAGATTAGCCAAAAAATTATATATACATATCATATTATTGATAAAATCGCCTTCCATTTTTCCTATATACCATGGAGATTTGCCCATTTACTATACATGTAAATTTAGGGGGGGTTCTTAAAATTTTCCCTGGCATGGAGTAATCTGTATGGTCCAGTTTTGACTAGTTCTGAGGCGTTTTTCAGGGAGAACTTCTGGGAAATGATGTAATCAGTTGACCTTGATCCTTTAGTGTTTGGAACAATACTTTTAGGGGTTTAAGAGCCCTTAGTTTATTGACATATGTGATTCGGGTTGCAGTGCCCAAATATGTATATAACACCTACACAGATACATCCAGGAAGAGGTGGAGTTCTTGAACATATCCTCACTAGGCACAGTGTACCAACACACTGTCAAAATTGAGCAGAAGTTCAAACAAAATAAGCGAGAGTTCAGATATGCGCATCCAAAGCAAGGGAAAGGCTTCCCAAAATTGCAGAACTAAGGACAAAGCTAGGATGGGGCAACCCAAGACAACCCGTCGAAGCTAGAAGAAAAGAACAACACCAAAAAGTCAAAGAAGGACACAAGAAAGTGGTGTGAGTTCCATAAGAGCCAGTGTTAGACCAAGCAGTTGATGGTGGCCGAGTTGAAGGCTCCAGAATGAGATGCATGTTCGGACTCTAAGTTGGAACCCAACAAGGGGAATGGAAAGAAGAAGCAAATCATTAACGTGGAGCCCAACACCACTGTTGCCACTGCCAAGGTCCAGAAGAATGAGCCCGAAGACTAAGAGGAGGGGGAGCGTCTTTTCCACTCACATATGTGGCTGGAGGGTTCGTCGCTGCAATTCATTGCTGATAGTGGGAGCCAAAAGAACCTCATTTCAGTAGACGTAGTGAAGCGGTTGTGCCTACCGACTGCACCACACTCGCAACCGTACAGTATCGAGTGGCTTCACCAAGGACGGGATCTCTGAGCTCACCAACAGTGCCGCTTGCCCTAGAACATCAAACCATTCACAAACGAGGTATTGTGTGATCTTGCACCTTTGGAAATTTGTGATGTATTATTAAACTAGCCATATTTGTGGAGGTGACATGTTGTGTATGAGTCAAGGCCTCGCGCTGTCATTATTTCTTTGTGTAATTCATTATACAAGATACTAGGGACAAGCCCACCTACCACCACCTCTCTGATCTCTACTAGGAAAGGCAACAAGCTCATGTCCTAGACTAGGAAATTCATTTTTTGTCTGGTTCACTCCCAAGGTAAGGGGTAGATCGTCACCACATCCATGACCCCCGTGAATGGTTCCTCGACGCAGCAGCCGTAGCAGAGGGATACAATCATTAAAGAGCATAGAAATAACTTCTCCTCACCCACAGGGGTACCACACAAGTTTCAGGTGGGCAACAAATTCTGGTTACATTGGCAGAAAGAACGCCTTACCAGAACCCATCAGAAGCTCAGACCACTCTGACATGGTCCTAAAACCATTACCAAGGCTATGGGAAACAATTATTAGGAGCACAACGTTCCCTCATTCCTTTGCCTGCACCAAGTATTTAATGTGTACACCCTCTACCATGATTCCCACCATTACTGGACACATCAGAGATTGCAGAATAATTCACGAGGGACCAAGTTTAGGAGATGGAGGAACGCAATGCAATGGGTACCATTTCTTCCTAAGGGGGGACGAATGATCTAGGTGGATGTTGGTGGCCATAGACATATCCCACTTGGACCCCCACAACTGTCTCTTTCATCTTTTCAGTTTCCTTAATTGTAGCACAATTTACTAGTTTTAGTAGCTTTTCGGGTCCTGAACTTCTAGAGCTATTTTGAGGCCCTAAACGACATTTTTTGGGAAATCCGGGAGTAGCATGGGTCCATGGACCAATACTTCTCTTGCCAAAGTTGTATTCTTCTGATAGATCTTTCTAGCGAGCTATTTTGTGCGTCAAGCGGAGATCATATGGCAAAGTTACAACCTCGGGAAGTTGATGTACCAATTTACCCGAAACAGGGCCCAAAATTTGGCGTTTCATCTCCTAGGGTTAGGTTTTTGGATGTTTAGGGTTTTCCATTGTTTCTCAACAATAAATAGGCATTCGAGCCTCATTTTAACTCAGTTTAGAGGCAGGTTGCAGCCATATCTCTTCTCACAGATAAGCTACCATCACCTTAGCTAGTTTATTTCCATTTATGTTTGTAAGCATATTTCAATATTTTACATTAATGAAATGAAGTATTATTTCCGTTGCATCTTTGTGTTTATGGTTATCTCTGTAATTTTTTGCATTCTTGTTTAAATCCAGATCATTTTCCATGCGGTGTATAAGCGTAGTTGGTTTTACCATTATATCAAAAAATACAAAAGGTATAGTTTATTTCTCTTCTCTCTTTCTCACCTATAGATGGAATCCTTGGATTTAAATTGACATCTGTACTATTTGGTTGAATTTGATTGGCTTCAAAAATAGCGTCCACTGAAGTACTTTCGAGATAGAGTCACTTACTTTTTTGTCTTTTGTTTCTATTTTCAATAGTGACATTTTATGTTTGTATATCAAGAATACTATTATTATAAATTTTGAAATTAGTGTACTTTGATAAGACTCCATTGTTGTCTATTTCCATTTCTGATTTCTGATCTCATTTAGTAGGTACTAGAATAATGGTATTCTGTTGAAGCGAACCATTGCTTCCAAATGTCACAACTAGAAAACCAATAGAAAAAGGAAGGGGATCATTATCATTCCTAAGTTTTTTAAAATTATGGAAATCTTGTATAATATCATCATCAGGCTTGCATTTCCTATCAATAAATATTCCTACAACATGCTCCTTGTGATAACATTAGAATTAGCATGGCAAGGAATTCAACAAACTTTCACCTAGGATCTCTACTCTTTGCTTGGATTTATCGAGAAGACCGAGTCATTAGATTTGTTAACTTTCCTATCTCAACTGCACCGTTACTAGTACGGAAAACTCGTACTTCTAGGTCCTCTGAAGAATTGGTTTGAATCTTCAACCCCACAACATTGGACTCCATGTATGAGTTCAATTCTGGAATCTACTGTTCATTCATATATTGATCAAGCTAAATAAACAAACACAAAGTTTAGACATACAAAATCTTTTGCACAACAAATCTATTGGCAAGGAGCATATATTTTTACTAAGTTTGAGCTTTATTTAACTCTTATATCTTACGATGGCTTCAATATTATCTAATTTCATATGGTACACTAGGATCCTTCCTAATACAAAACAATTATAGCACCCAAAATTCCATAGCTCCAACCAGATATTGGAACAAGGACAACTTGAGAAGAAGAACAAATACACCAAAAGAGTATTTTATTTTTAACATTCAATGACCTGTCCAATTAAATAATGGCTAATTAGTAGATATGGAGCAATGCTTCCACCATACACAGAACTGCCATTGTTGCTAATTGCAATTGGAGAGTAGCGTATACAAGATTGCTTGATTTTGGTGGCTCTTGCTCGAACAATATCATAAGATGAGTTTGACATGATGGTCATATGAGGTTGGAAGCTACCTGGAGTAATTTCCCTTATATCCTGAAAACAACATAGTAGAAATGTCATTTTTTGTCAATTTTTATTAATGCTTCTGCATACAAGAGATGTTCTCACAATTGAAACACAATCCTGTTTCATCAGTATGAATTATGAAATGTTGTAAGCCAAATTGCAAGGCAAATTGCATTCATTTTAGGCAAAAGAAGAATTTGGCAATAAGTTCCATCCTAGGACAAATTATGTTGACAAGGCTGTTGAGTCAATATTTAACATGTGTTTCAGAGCCATAACGAAGGTTGGCTTTGGGAGTGTCCTTCCAAAGCAAGTGCTCTCTTGAGATGATATTTAATTCATTGCCTCTTAGGGTTGCAAGGTGGCATTGATAGACTTAGTTGACTTCTTTACTACACGTTGAGAGAGATATCTCATTTCATCTATACCTTTCTACCATCTTAATGCCAAGTGAAATGGGCATTGTCATGTTGTGAATTCCATTACCATGTAGTTTGGTATTTTGCAAACTAGACCTATCACCAATAAGGTTGTCATAAAAAACTCTTTATCTTGCTCTTCTTTTTTACCATGACTGTCTTCTTGGTCTACGTACAATAGGATCTTTAGTTCTACATCACGCAAAGTTGGGGGCTCCAGGTGTACACCTACTAGGTAAAGTTGTATTTTCTTACATTGTGGTCCTTAAATTTGGAGGTGTTACACCTGAAAACGTAGGTATTAAAGAAGGCTACAAAGGATTTGCTTTCACTTTGAGAGAATTTCCTTGTGGCATTACTAAATTTAAAGATGACATGATGCTAGCTTTCCTCACAAAAGAAGGTTCTGGAGGAGGAACTAAATTCTTCTGACTTAGTTTTGGCATGAGGATTGAAACAATGGTTTTGATGACTAGATGGATGGCCTTGGTGAGAACTTTGATGCAAAAAATACTAACTTTGAAGATGGGTTGGAAGACCTTGAAGAAGCTTCAGAGTTTGGTGTTTTCATATAAAGTTTATGTGTTGTTGGCTTTGATCCAGACATAATTGACCTTGAAGAGGTCAGTGAAGATGTTGAAGAAGCTTTAGATTTGGCTGTTCTCATTGAAGGTTTTCATGTGGTTGTGTTTCTTAAAGCATCATTTCCATAGGATGTCCTTGGTGCATATATTCTTGACCTTGATGTGGGGATGGAAGACCTTGAGAAGCTACAACTTTTGGTGATGTCACTAACGATTTCTCTGTTATTGTGTTTGTTAAACTTTTTATCCCAGAGGAGCGTGTTATCCAACATGAATTTGAAATCCCCCTCACATTTTTAAATGAAGGTTTTATCCAGATGTTATGGAGGTAGACATTATAGAAAGTCAATATCATGTACCAAAAACTTCACAAACATCCAAAAAATAGAAACAACCTATGTATGTTAAAATATCACTGTTTTGGTATGGCTCATTGTTGTTTCTCCAAATATGAAGAGAGTGATAACAAAGCGGTCTTAATGAGATATCGTCATTCCCTTCACATGTCTATAATCATCAGGCATTGTGTTTATTGTTGTCTCCCAGTAAACAACATCACCTATATTAGATTGAATTCATGTGAGATGAGAATCTTCCATATGGAAAAGAAGTCCAGTTCTTTGGCTAAAATAGCCAAGGAGAACATGTCTAATAATTTTAGTAGGGCCATCACTTCTAGCCTTTAAGGTTGATGGATCCACACAAAGCTTAAGAAAAAAGAAATCTTCCCCATCTATCTCCTTCTCTCCAATGCATCTAGCATGAGAGAACATGGTTTCAATGGTTCTTGGATCCAAGCCCTAAAGCAAACACAAGATTTCAGGACTTGAACATTGCATATTATATTAATTCAAACCATAAATGAAGAAGAAATTTAACTTCTAAATTCATGAAAACATGGATTTTGTACTTTATTAAGAACTAAGTATGAATGTAGGCTTTGGTAATTGGGTAATGAAAAACTGATAAAATTAAACTCTGCAAAAACTGAAATTTGGAAATAGGTAGTGTGCAATTTCACTAAAACTATCAAACACATATTCCAAATATCCTACACATCTAGGACATATTAAACATGATCCATCAGGTTCTAGTTTTTCCAGTTTACAAAAATAACCATTCCTATAAAATATCAACAAGAAAAACAAGTTTTAGCACATATCTAAGAGTTTTAAAAAAATTAAATAAATAGATCATAACCTAAAACTAAAAAGTGTCTCAAATATAGCATGAGTGAAAAAAATGAATCTATTAAAATATGGTAAAATCTAAAATTACCAATCCCTTCAACTAGTAAACAAAAACAAGAAAGCACACAGAGGACCACAAATAATAGTACAGGAGAGAAAAATAATAGTATCTCAACAACTATAATTGCAAGGCATAAATTAATATCATATATTCCAATTATATCAGTGAAAGCAAATTAAAAATAACATAAAAGAAGAGACAAAACTGTATTACACATGTAAACATTCTTAATTGAAAGATGCAACATGGATTGGCAGAATCATGTCTTTATTAGTAAAATTTCATGAGACCATTGAACAATTTGATGTTAAAAAAGTATTTAAATAAGTTAAAGGAAATCCTAGACCTATATTGTACACATTCTAGGATGGAAATCAATATGTAGAAATCTTCACTTGGTTTTAATTGGGTAGAGGAGAAATAACTTAGAATCATCTTGTATGTATTCTCGTTTTAGAGCTCAACTTCTCAAGTTGGCTTTAAGTATCCACATTTCAAGAATGACTCGAAGTGGTCGATAAAGAATATAGGAAAAAGTAAAATAAGCAACAGTGTAATTAGTGGCTTCCTTGGGAGGTACATTGACATTGGCCAAGGGAGTGTTGGAAGCAAGTCCAATCTATTGGCATATTATGGCCTACATCCTTAAGGAGGATTGAAATAATTATAAAGAAAAGCCTTAAAGTTTTTGTGGACAGGTAAGAGGAAGAAAGAGGGCATTCCACTTGCAAGTGCTAATCCTTGTCTAAACCAAAAGAAACTAGAGTTTGGGATTTCAAAGACATTCACTTTTTTGGCAAAGTTCCAGCTATGAAAATTCCATGGTAGATTATTTCCAAATAGGGACTTTGGAGGCAAGTGATATACCAAAAGCACAGTGAACACCTTAACATGGAATAATGAGATAGGAAGGAAAAAAAAACTATCCAAAATGGTTCTATAGTATCGAAATCATTGGTACTAAGTTTAACTTTGGTAGGTGTATGGTTAGTATGGGGAGTTGGCAAAGGGAATCAAATGAGAATGGGGGCTAATCAACAAGTTCAGTGTGGAGAAGCGTACATATTACCATTGGATTTGATTGCTACTTTTCAATGTCAAGGAATTCATACCCTCAGTTAGGGAGCTGATGCAATATCTGCCTCATTTTGCCAGCAAAGATGGAAGAAAGGAAAGGAGTTTGGTTTGAAAAAGAGGGAAATATACCACTGGAAGTACCTACTCTTTGTACTACAAGAGGTAACTTATTTCTAAATGATTCTCTTCTCCTTAATTTCAATGTAAGATTGGGTGAAGTACTAATAACTATGTTGAGTTGATATCTCTAATGATCTTAATGAAACTGGCAGCATACATGGAGGGGACAAAATTGTTGATATTTGGTGACTATTATGTGGTTATACACTAGATGAAGGGCTGCAACAAAATGGAAAAGATGAATTTGCACCTTATGCTAGCTCAGAGGAAAAAAATGGACACATTCTTCTCCAACATATCCTATCATCATGCTTGTAGAGAACTTAACACAAGAGCAGATGATTTATCAAAATGACTACTTCTGGGAGTCAAGTAGGTGTGATCTTGGAGGTCGGAGAAGGAATCAACTAGCTAGAAAGCTTGAAGATAATAATTGAAGTTTGAAGTTTCTTACTAAAGGTTGAGGAATAGGGTGTTAGAATTTTGGTTTACTAATTTCTATAATTTTTGAAATTCAAATAGCTTTTTTATGAAAGACACATGTATATGGACTGTAATCTATTTTTGAGAACAGGAGAAATCATGTACGTTGATTTTTTTGGAAAGTTTGTTTATTGTGAGACTAAATTAAGTGAAGTGTGAGTATAATTATGAAAGACTGCTAGTATGCCTCTCAGTTTTATGAATATGCCTATAATAATGTGAAAAAAGCATAATAACCAAGGACAATGTGTGGGCGGGGGAGTGTAAAAATGACAACACAGATAGATATACATACCAAGTTATTATTAGTAGTGTCATAGTAGTTTGGATTTGTTCAAACTTGGGAAAAACTAATTGTTCTTCCATTTCTTTTCCTCTAGTTAGTTTTCTTTATTTCTTCACCACGATTTCACTTGGATACCTCCCAGATATCCACTCACTAGCCGTCGAAAAGTAAGTATAATATAGTTTCCTCTTTTTGATAATTGATTGAACAAAATGTCCATTTGTAGTTTCTTGATGGCTCAAGACTGGCCAATATTGTCTATTCTTTCCACTAAATTCATCATGCTTCTCATTTATCATTGACAGTGGATATTCAAAATTTACCTGACTAGGCAAGAATGGCAAAGATTGCATTGGTTGAGTCGATTTTAAAGGGGGTTCAACTGTAGTGATACCTTGAAATTTACTAGCCTGTACAAGAGTATGGTGATGGATAAATGGGGGTTTACATGCATGCCTTTGATGGAATTCATCCACACATTGACCTGTAAACCATTGCCAACAACCCAAACAAGGTTACTGCAAAGCCAAGGGACTACGCTCCATAGGCTTCTCCAAGTTCCAAACATGCATGTAGTGGATGGAACGACATTGCTAATCCATTCCTCCAATCCATTGTTATGTAGATATTTTGTAACCATGATTTTTTTCCATAGACCCTCTTTTCTGAATATGCACCATAGCTTGGCAGACAAAAGAGCCAAATTGAAATTTTGAAATTAAGGATGCCCTAACCTCCAATCTTAATTAATCTAGAGATTAGATTGAGACTAGAAGGGGGATTTTTCTTTTGGTGTCAGATCTTGACCATAGAAAATATCACACAATATTCTTCATAGTAAATTGATGGATGTGAAATATATGCATCAAATAAATAGTGACGCTTTGGAAAACTACTCGAATCATGACAACCCTGCCTTCAATATTTAACCCCCTATGATCCCAGTGGGATAACATTTGCTCGAATTTGTTGACTATCCCATCCCAATCTAAAAGCTTCTAATTGCTAGGTTTCAAATGGCATCCCAGGTATTTGAAGCCATTTGACAGTGGGAATATCTTTATCTCAAACATAGTAGCAACTCGAATTACCTCCATCGAGGAACCATCATTAGAAATAAGTTCTATTTTTTTATTTATTAATGTTAAGCCCGAATGCATTGTTGTATTTCAAAAAAATCTAGTGGAATGCTTCCCATTCAGATATTTTTGCCCCCCCCACACATATGATATCATCCATGAACATTAGATGTGATAGTCGACTATTTTTTGATACCCCACAACCTTTTATGGCACCGACCTCTTTCATGGAGTTGATCCCCCTTCTTAATGTGTCCATTACAAGAATAAACAATAGGGGAGACTGAGCACATCCTTGTCTCAATGCTTTGTTCATTTGGAAGAAATTTGTGGGATCCTCATTGATGAGAGCAGCCATAGGTGCATATTTGATATAGGCCAATATCCATCTGACATGTCTATGTTTGAAGCTGATTTTATATAGGATCATAGTGAGGAACTCCCAATCAATACAGTCGATGGCTCAAATGAGGTCAATTTTTTATGAAACACGATTTTTGATTCCTTGCTTTGACTAAATGAATTCCTTCTTGTAAAAATTGCTAGTATATCTTGTATTCTCCTATTGGGAAAGAAGCCAAACTATTCTTACAAAATATATGGGGAGATGATATTTTTGACACGATTAGTAATAAGTTTGGACATCATTTTATATATAGAATGGCATAATGAAATAGGCCTATAGTCATTGAGAGACAAAGGATTTTTCTTCTTAGCATTGAGAGTGAGAAAGGTTGAATTTCTTGCACTTGGAATTTAACTAGAGGTTCAGACCACTTCCATCATCTTAACTAAGTCCGGGCCCATAAATTCAAAGAAGAAAAGAAAGAATTCACAAGACCAATTGTTAAGCCCAATAATTTTGTCCTTTGACATCTCCTTGAGGGCTTGTAGCATCTCCTCATTGGAAATATGTATGTCCATTGATAAAGTAATTTTGTTGTTGATCAAAGTAGGAAAGAGATCGATTAGTTCCATCTTATCATCCATATGCGTATCCTCTCTTTCTTGAAATTGGTTTTTGAAATGTTGATATGGTATCTCTTTGATGGATGTGTAAGTGTGCCCCGCTTCATCTTTGATTGACCAAATTAAGTTTATTTGTTCTCTTTTGGATGCGGCCCTATGAAAATATTTTGTATTTCAATAAACTCCTTTGATCCATGCAGGTATTATTTTCTTGCGCCAACCCTCTTCTTATAATTTTAGGATTTTAGATTTTTTGGAAATCAACTCTAAAATTGTTGTGTGCTGATGTATAGAAAAATAACCCAACACAATAGGATCCATCAATAGGGAAATTTCCATGTTTATTGATTGAAGCTCCTTTCTGAGATTTCATTTTTTTATTTTTAATCCACTTTCTTACCATAGTTTTCATCCTCATTAACTTTGTAAAAACCATGTTTGACGAATCAATGTTATTTGGAGAGAGAGGGTTTGACCAAGATTGTGCAACTAGGTCTTGGAAATTGGTCTCATTAACCCACATCTGATTAAATTTGAATGGTATTTTTATGTCCTCCAGGTCATATTGCGATTATAGGATGATGGCATCATAATTAGTTATATATGAGAAGAAAGTCCATGACTTGAGACTTTTCAATCTAAGTGATAAGTCAGAGTCCACTAGAAACCTATCAATTCTTTTAGCAATGTCGTATGCATCCATCCTATCATTCCACCATGTTGGACA
Source organism: Pinus taeda (assembly GCA_000404065.3). NCBI lineage: Eukaryota > Viridiplantae > Streptophyta > Pinopsida > Pinales > Pinaceae > Pinus > Pinus taeda. The sequence continues at coordinate 258,063 of APFE030292818.1, read as the reverse complement.
TATTGGATCAGGAGACATATCACAGAGATCCTTGTAGTGGAAGAGATTTGTGAAATATGCCGCCTGAGGATCTAGATTAGCCCTGTGCCCCAACATTCACCCACACTCATTGTTAAATTTAAGTCCCATGCAACGATTAATGGGTGAATATCCAATAAGACTCAATTGTCGATCAATTCCCATAAAGGCTTACAATTTCTATAAGGGCCATACATATTAATAATTCAGTGTCTACAACTCTAGCCCTGAGTATGTCTTGTCAATATTATGCCATAAATCATTTTGTAGGCCAAAAAGGAGAAATAGGTAGGGCCCCATATTGCACCAAGACCACCTAAATTTCCAAAGGAATTGATAGTGCAACCATGCCATGTCGGGGTTTTTTAGAGTAAGATCTCCAAGTATTCTTCCTTAGAGATCATATTTTGTTGAAGGAGAACAATTGACAGATGTTTTCCCACGATGTGGTTGTTTATGAATCTGTTTGAATGGGAAGATCCCAACCCTCTCAGATTTAGGGACATTAGCTTCATTGGAAACCAGAGGATATGGGATTTGCTACTCTAAGGTCCTGAATGTGTGTGTCTTCCCTTAGTTCAGTGGACTCAGTTAAGGGTCCTGATTGAAGGACATGTATAGAGTCTCCTCCAAAGATTCTGAGAACTAGGAATTCATTTATGTTTCCAAGTCCCCTGTGAGGGTTAATTTTCTTAATTTAGGGGATTTATTCCTACTATGGTTTTGAGATGAAAGAGACTTATTTTTTTCATTCTCTGGTTATTTACACAGTGTGTGGTTTCTCTTGATTGACATCCATTCTAGTCTAAGTACTAGGTAATACTCCAGACCCAGTATATCGATGTCATCCAAAATAGGAGAGGGGATCGAGTCAGTAGTGCTTCTATTGCAAATTGCTGACAGGAGGGAAGTCCTGCTTGATTTCCTTACTGAAAGAACTAATTATTTCCCCTTTGTTTTTGTGGTAGTCCGAATTGAGGGGAACTCCATTATCTCATTAGTAGTTTTACCAAGGCTCCTATACTCAACTTCCATTGAACACATTGAATCAACACTTGCAGGATGATCTTCTAGGTAATTTTGTACAATTTCCTTTGTGATACTTGGTTTTGTAGCAGGGAAGCTGCCCAAAAGGTTCCCTTATCTCTCTTATCAGGTTCCCTATTTTGAAAGGTGATCTCCTTCAACATCTGATTCAAATCCCTGAAGCAGAAAGGACAATTAGCTATAATATGACGAGTATTATGTCATTCAAGGCATCTAAACGGGATTCCCCAATAGTCGACCTGTTGTTTGATGGAAAATGTAGCCTAGAAGATGTCTATCATTGTTGGAAGCCCTCTTGATAGATCCACTTATGCTAGAAACCATGCAAATTTCTTATCTAGTAGTCCCATGCATCCTTCATCAACATAATATAGTTTTCTTAGTTTGCTAGCTAATTCCTTTATGACTCCCTCAACCATGGCTCAATGGGGAGCCCGAGAAGTTTTTCGCATATAATTTTTCTTTCTAGAGTCTCAATTACTGGGTCAAAGTCGACTTTCAAAGGCCGCATTACCAAAAAGCCTCGATATTTGACCCAAGGTAGATCAATAGTATTTGTGGCATCCTCCTCATTTAGGAAATGGAAGCAAAACTAGCCATTAACCATCTCACATACCTTCGGTCGATAACCGAGAAGAGAAGCCCAGGTTTTTTGTGTCCAATCCTTCATATGAACACCATTCATTTTGAGGAGCTCCCATCTTCCTACAAACATATGGTTTCTGAGTCCAACCACATTTTACCAATATAGATCAACTCCTACGATTAGTTTTTGTATCTCTTCTAGGGCTTCGATTTATTTTTTGTTGTTAACTTTTTAGAGTTTCCTATTGGGAAGGTTATCCTGTAGTGTGCTTTCCATTCCAATCACATCTGAAGATTTTAATGAGAGCTCTATCTCTGATAATGGATTCAGATTATGTATCCAAGTGGGGGATGCATCCTTCATTCCAGAGCCTCTTGTAGCAGATTAGATTTCTTTTTTGACTGTATTAGATTTCTTCTACCAGGATTTGTATGTGTTTTCATTTTCTGCGACCATAGTTACTTCTATGAGCAATTCCACATCAATGTTCAGGTTTGTAAATGGTGGCTGGCTTTCCATTCTGTAGGTTGTTATAAATCCACCAGTTGTAGCGTGAGGGAATGCATGATCAAATGTAGAAAAATACCACTAATGGCTATGAGCAACTAGTAAGAAGTCAGCGTGCACCCGACCCCAATGAATTTTCAGGGTGAGACGCCTGAATCACCCGGATTCACTATACTTTGCCGTAAATATTACCTTCCAAAGGGGAGAAACCAACAGGAGGATTCATAGCGAATAAGAGGGTTTAATGACCAACCCTAGCCATTCGTTTTTATAGAAAAGACAAACGAAGGATATCTTATGAGTTTCTAGCCGCCTCTCCAGTACTGACCAATTGGTTCTAGGGTAGTATCAAATATAGGTATCTCTTCCGAGTAGACTTGATCTATTTAGAGTATTTGTTCGAGAACTTGGAGTAGGTCAATCATATGTGATTGAAAACAATGTTGGTATGATTTATTTAATTTGTTCCTTTGGGATATCTAGCTTCAAAATTTAGGGGGACCGTTTGGTGGCATCCAATCCCACTGCCACCAGTTGCTTCTAAGATATTTCACATCTGTACTATGGAGATCCTTTGGTAGCATTCTAGCCGTTAGACACCATGCCTTCTTGTTATGAGGAATTTGGTATCTACGAATAAATACTAATTCCCTAGACAGTATCTATATCTAGAACAAAAGTTTAAAGCACTTTAACCTTTTCCTATAAACAATAGATAAGACAAAGAGAATGATAGGACCTACTTGTACTTTAACTTTCCAATTGTCTCCTTTGTATTGATCATGTCACTCCTTCCCGTACTTAACATGCCTGAGAAGTACTTGTAAACATCAATAAAAGACAAAGAATCAATCAAAGTAAAAGATCTATTGATTACAAGTAAATGGAATCGGATATATTCACACATATGAGCATCACATGTCAAGATAAACATATGGAAAAAGGTGAAAATACATTATTGAATAGAAGAAAGAATTACAACCATGAAGCCTGATTTGAAGTCACTCCTCCAACTTTGGTTCCATCCACATCACATCATAAGCATGAAAATCCAGCAGCATAATGACACTTACAATAGTCTCAAATCTAATACTAACATTATCTCCTTACAATCATCAAAGTCCAACCCCTGATCACTTAGATGAGTGGTCAATTTATAGGAAGATGGAGGAGGTTTTGTCATCAATGAAGGTATTGAATGGCCTTTCGTACATAGAATTAGTTCCATGGAGGAAGGGATGAGAGGATAGGATGTATCTTAACTCATTCCTCATCCATTTTCAAGCTCATAGGAGATGATAAGTGTGGGAATCCTCTAGAAGGCTCCAAAAGATAAGAATATTCCCCAAACCCTATGTGAATTTTGCTCAAACTCGCCCATTGTAGGTCAAAGAATGCCTAAGTGCTCTATAGAGCAACCTTGCATGGACTTAATTTCTCTGTAGCACACTGTTGCATGGGCCTAACTCCGTTGGTCCCTCTAGAGGTCATTTTAGGATGTCTTCAAGCCATGAAACTGTGTGGGAAGGAGGCATTCAAAATGTTGACTTGTTTAGGCAATATAGCAACTGAAACTAGGGTTTTATGAGCCCTAAAACACTAATATAGATGATGGGAGTGATGTACTAAAATGGATCTGTAACAATTTCCACCTAAAGCATGAGGTCGACAACGTAATGTCGAGTGAAATGCTTTACAATTTGATAAGGAGGTTTCAAAGTGGTTGGTGACTTGCATCCATTACAATACATAATATTGTGATATTTTGATTTTTTCTCATGAATCGCTGAGGGAAGGCATACCCATGTTCAGGATATAAACTTTCATTACAAGTACATAAACAACCATCTACAGATATAGACCCATGATCAAAATGACCATCAATGTAAATCCATTTTATGGATGATTTGGTACATTTCCTAAAATCGCAACCCAGATGGATGAAACTAGATCTGTGGTCTTGCATCTCATTCAATCGTTCACTCGAGTATGAGTCTAACTATGTGAATATGTGATCTAAAGTCAAACATGGGAAGACACCATCTGATTACCAGCCAATGATGTAGGTCGTTAACAATCGTGACAGGAATCACCAATAATGATAATGATCCTCAAGGTACTGCAGTACATTCTGCATGGTGTGAGTGGATGTTTTGATGTCGAACACCATACAAAGTCTTTCGGTCGAAGGCTAGAGATGTCAACCTATCGCTGGAAGCGAGAAGCTTGCCATTGATTGATGCAAGCCTCAAGGTACTGGAAGGGTGTTTCTAAGTCAACTTCTTGGATAATGTGCTGATTTCAACAAGAAGCAACTCATCGCAGGAGGGCCTTGATGTATCCCACATCAACGACATGAAATGAGTGTATTGATTTTAGAGATGGAATTTCAAAGATGACACAAGGTTCAAGAATGGTCGTCATGAAAATGAAGGTTTATGGTATTACAAAGGATGAGTTTTAATTGAATGACTTCTCTTAAACATGTCAGCGATGCTAAAATGAATTGGTAGGATTAACCCAAAACAAAGTGATGGATGGTGTTGTCCCTTAAGAAGCCAATTTATTTGATGTGTAGAAATTGTGCTTAAGACATTAATGTTTATTATTCTTGTCACTTATTTGTATAATGTATTCTCAAGTGAAGGACCGAAATCGCCTGAATTTTAACCCTTAATATTTAGCTGATATGAAAGTCTTAGAATGCCATGTGATTTCTGAATATAAATGCTAAGTGAAGAATGCTTTAAGAAGTTAGAGACAATATGCTATTTTTCACAGAAACTATTATCTGTTATTTAGAAGAAATGTAGAAGTAGCAAATTTAAATATAGGAGTGCTCTCTAAGGAATTGTAACTTCATTCACATAAGTAAACAAAGACTTACAACTTCATTACCATATTTAAAGAAAATAAGACACACGATGACACATAACAGAGGAATTACAAAATCATACCCAACAATGTCTAGAAAACTCTTGATTCTTTCATTAATCATCAATTTATCAAGAATAAAATAGTATAGCCTCCAGGCTCTTCAAAATTCAGACCTTTTTTCTATAATTTTGCCTCTTCTTATACATCATGGGACAATTGGTAACCACCAAAACTGTCAAACTACTTAACTATCTCCCAACTGTCTAAAGTAAAAGTCCTTATAGAACATTACATTGCACGGTAAAAGACACCTCATTCTTCTCAAGAAAACAAGATAACAGAAGTAACAAAAATTAGAATATGATTGGTGATTGTTGTTCATTGTTCAAATCTGTGGCTTAAGTATGTGGTCCTACTAATGCATCTTTGGTTTGCTCTATCATCCATTCATGTAGATGTTTTGATGATAGGTAAGTTGCTTTAGCGCAAAAAAGATGCATCTTTACAAAATTCCATGTGTGGACCTACTAATTCAGGTGGAAGTTATTCTCAAATTTCCTTTGGAGTTTCAATCATCCACCTCTAGTTTTAGTTATTTTTCTAAAAGAAAGGAATTGGTTGGTTTACGTAGAATATGGAAAACCTTCAATTACCATGGAACCAAAGGAATTAAGACTCCGTTTCATAATATTATGACGTCCACGTTTTCCATAAACATTTACCTTCCCCATATAACTGAAAGGAAACAAAACTACAGTTCATAGACTTCTCAGGTTCGAAATTTATAATAAAACCCGTGCACATTTTAACACGATATCTGTCGAATCTTGTCCCTTCTTGATGAGTGGTTGTGGTCGATCCAGACTTGAACAGATTAAATCACATTCCATAAACCATTGTGTCAATTTTCTAGATTAAACCTCGTCTTTGTCAACCATATGATTACCATATGATATGAATCATTCAAATGGACAAACCCAATTAACTGAGGTTTTAACTCAGTTTTATAATTTTTTGCATCCGATTTTGGAGTTGTCCTCTACACTTGTTAGCACACGATTAACATTAGATCTCTTTCTTATCGATCGAACGACTCAAAACGTCTCCTTGGTTTCTCACATTTGAAAGACATGAATAATGTAAAACAAATCACTTCTTTCGGACTTCCACATTCTCTTTTAATTATGTTAAAACATAATATTTGATTTTTTTATTCTCTTGTTATAAAATTGAAAATGAAATTTCAATGAAAATGGATGCTACAACATCTGACTCTACCTGGGGATAGTGCTTTTTCCATAGAAGCACTAAGAACCTTAGATCAGTGCCTTCACCTCAGGCATTGAGTCACATATTGCTTAGCCAATCTAAATGGTAGGATACTTGTCCTTCAAAATTGAAAATAATGTTTGAGGTACTGCCCATTGACAAGCAGCTATAAAGTTTCACCATCAAGATTCTCCAGGAAGAATGTATTATTTTCCCTTTCTTCTATAATCTTGAACAGGCCATAACAGAGAGAATCAAACTACCCATGTTTTCCCTTATCTTCTCTTCTAGTATCCCACCTTAATTCTAGGTCTCCAACTTTAAAATCAATTTTCTTGGCCTTTCTTGTCAAAAATACCCTTCATCTTTGATTGATACATAATCAAATTATCTCTTACCTTATCCCTGCTTTCACTCAACTCCACTACCTTATGCATCCTTCTTATCAAAGCATTGGGCTCTACTTTTGCCTCATGAGTCATTGCAATCATAGGCTTTACAAGCTGACTTGGGAACAAAGCTTGAGTTCCACACACTAACTCAAAAGGGGATTTTCTTATAGAACTTTTTGTAGTCACTCGGAACACCCATAGAGCAAACTTTAATTTTGAATCCCAGACTTTCTGATTCTCTGCAATAGTTTTCTTAAGAATTTTCATTATTGTTTTGTTAGTGTATTCAACCAATCCATTTCCCTGTTTATCATAAGCTATTGAACGAGATAGAATAACATTATACTTTTAACAAAAAGAAACAAACTTACATGAATTGAACACTTGAGCATTATCTATTATGATTTTGACAGAGCATTCAAATTCGTTGAAAATATTTTCCTCTAAAAACTTCATCACCAACTGGTCATTTTCCCTTTTACGAGGTATAACTTCTACCCACTTGGTGAAATAATCAGTAGCTGTAAGTACCCACTTGCGTTGTCCACTTGAAGGTGGGTTAATTTCTCCAACAAAATCTAGTCCCCATGGTCTAAATCATTCTTCTATGGACACTCGGATCAATGGCAAGGGATCTAACCTCTTCTTCTCAATAAAAAGCTGACACTTCTAAAAGCTTCTGACAAACTTATATATATCACAAATAGGGTGGGCCAATAAAGCCATCCTCGGAGGATTTTATGTGCAGTAGCTTTCCAACTATAATTTCCACCATATAACTTCTCATGATAATATTTAATGGTCTCTGTAAATTCATCCTCTGTTAAACATAACAATCAAAATTCCCACAGGATCCTTCTAATACAATCTGTGATCTATAATCACATATGGTTGTGTTTTGATTTTTAATGCTTTATATCGTGTTCTATGCAAATATTGAGGACAAGAGAGAAAACTAAAATAATGGACTATGTTCTTGTACCATTCTAAACATAAAAATTTATATCGGATCTTCATACCTGGGTTTGATTTTTCTTCACCTTCTTCAATTATTTCCCCATTTACGAGTGTTAGCAAGTTGATTCCCAATACGTGAAAATTTGACTCTGTCAACATCTTTGCCAATACCTACCCTTTCACCAGCTTTATGGGATTTATGTCTAGGTCATACTCTTCAATCTTGGCTATCCATTTTCCTCTTTTTCCTTCCACATCACTCTGGACTAAGACATCATTTACTGCAACATTTGGCACACAAGCAATGATATGTGACTAGAGCATATAAGTCCTTAAGGCCTTTAGGGCTTTTACCAAAGCATATAATTGTTTTTCAAGAATATTGTACTTTAGTTCAACATCTCTAATAATCTTCCTAAAGAAAGCAACTAGTTGCTCTTTTTCTTCATCATTTTTTTGCAAAAAAATAATAGCTATTGAATTAAGTGATGGAAATGAAAAAATTTGAAAAGGCTTTTGATAATTAGGGCTAATTAAAATTGGAGCTGCTTGTAATGCTTCTTTAATCCTCGATAATGACTCTCTGGCTTCCTTGGTCCAATGTACCTCATTTTCCTTCTTCAACATATTGGTAATTTCTTTTACAATTTCAACATAATTGGACACAAACCTCCTTAAAAAATCTATTTTTCCCAGAAATTTTTGAATGTCTTTCTTACTCCTGGCCAGCGGTATTTTCTGCACAGTTTTCACCCTTGCTGGATCTATCCTCACTCCATCTCTAGAAACAATGTGCCCCAACAATTTTCCTTCTTCTAGAGCAAAATTACACTTCTTATGATTCAAAGAAAGCCCAAATTTTATACATTTCTCCAAAGTCTTTTTAAGATAGTCTATATGCTCCTCATCAGACTTAGAGAAAACAATGATGTTATCCAAGTATATCACTACAAACTTATAACCTACAAATGCAATGGCCATCGCCCTCTGAAATGTTGCACCTGCATTCATCAACCCAAAAGGAATTTGAGTATACATGAAGGTTCCCCAAGGAGTTGTGAATGCAATCCTTTTCTGATCTTCTTTATCAACAACCACCTGGTTATACCCAGAGAACCCATCCAACATTGACATTCTGAATGATCCTGTTACCTTCTATAGCACATGATCCATTTTAGGTAATGGATAGTTATATTTCAAGGAAGCCCTATTCAGATTTCTAAAATCCACACATAGCCTTATTTCTCCATTTTTCTTCCCCATGGGTACTAGATTTGCCACTGAGTCAGAGTACCAGAGTGGAACTATTATCTTGGAATCAAGCAACTTTTTGACTTATTTCTCAATCAATGGTAAAAGCAAAGTGTTTATGCCTGAGTTTCTGCTTAAATGGTTTAATCCCTTCTTTCAAGGGAATCTTGTGCTGAATAATACTTACATCATATGTCTTGAGATCCTCATAGGAGCAAGCAAAAACATCAGTATATTCCCTAAAAAGCTCAATATATCTCTCCTCATAATTAAGTGGAACTCCATTAAATAATTTGACTAACTTGGGATCCTTCTAGGTTCCAATATTGTGATCTTGAATCTGTTCATCCTGTGGAATTTTCTATGAACTAACAGCTACATCATTGGAGTTAAAAAGTCTTTCAAGAGGGACAAGCCCCCTTGGTAGAACATTATCTTTCAATTTAATATTTTTTTGATTAACTATTGAATTTTTAAAACCAATTACTTCTGCACCTTTTGTTGCTTCATCTTCATCTTGATCAATCTCGGTGCACTCAACATATTCAATCATAGTCAAGAATTCCTTAATGTGCTAATCATCCTCAAAAATATGCCAGTGTTTCATATTATCTAGGACAGAAGGCTTGTGCCTCATTTCGACCTCATATCTTAGCTTTGGATTTATAGGAGGCCTAAAAGTATTGGTAGCCATAGCCAAAGAGTCTAGTAATTTGTTTCCATCTCTTGGAATGAACTGTATGTTGGAATCCTCAAAGAAGTTCTCAACTAAATCCCACACTTCATTTCTGTATGGCCTAAGCCTAGGGTGTTTTATTTGACAATGGTTCTTTATATACTTTATAATCAGCTCTGAATCTCAAAGAAAGTAAATTGACTGGACTTCCATTTGTTTTGCTATTTCTAGAGAAATGATCAAGGATTCATATTCTGCCACATTATTAGTTGATTCAAACTCCAATTTAAAAGAAAATGGGATCATATTACCTCTAGGTGTAACTAAAAGGAAACCAACACCTATTCCTTCTTTAGAATAAGATCCATCAAAGAAGCACTTCCACACCCCTTCTGTTTGCAGCTCTGTATATACACAGGATGAAGTGCCTCTGGCTATCTTCAGCCAACTCTACATTGTCATGCAGCATGAAGCAAGAAAAGTCATATTTTCTTGGCTATATATAGGCGAATTACTTGCTTCATTCTTTGTGATTATTTTAACAAATCTTGTTTCTCTGTAGAATCTCCTTTATTCTCCACTAAAAATTTGGTATGATAGCGTAAGTAAAATCCAATTTCAAGACACCACCTAATTTAGCCCCCCATGACCTAGATAGCAACATTCCAAACCTAGCAAGGATATCTGCTACCACTACATCCATTACCAAGATTCTAGTTGGGATCTGGGCTAGCAACACCACCATATATTTAATGACCCCAAGACACTTGACTTTATTTGAATAAAAAGAATATAAATCTCTGTAAGGTTTAGTAACTTGTAGGTTTAGTTTTTTCATCACTAATAGTGGCATAAGGTTATGTGAAGCTCTTGAATCAAACATACAATTATGCAAGAGGAAATCATGAATCAATAAAGAAATGTAGAGATGAGGTGTTGAATAATCTTCATCCTCCACATGTGGACCAAAAACCACTACTGGTTTATCTTCTTGCAGATTCATAATGTCATTTATATTCACATTCTCATATAGGTTGATAAACTTAGCAATCTCCCTTTGATAAACTGGTGCTTTGACCAACTCTGTGAGGGGCACCTGAATTCTGATTTTTTCTAACTCTTTAGTGAGACTAAATACATAAACTTGTTTAGTATTCTTTTCATTTTCATCTTCACTTTTCTTCATCATTGAAATCTCTTGTGGAATGGAAACACTTTTTTCTAAAGGAACTTTGTCACTTTTATCATAACAAGACTCATCTTGAAGTATTTGAGTCTTGCTATTTGTATTATCTTGTTGCTTTCCTTTATTTAATTTTTTTGTAGGTTGTGGTTCTTTGGAGTTGCCTTTTGTAAGCAAGTTGGAACTTGCTGCTCACCTTCATTTTCTTGAATTCTAGATCTTTTCGTTGATCTCAAGTAATATTTCTTATGTAATTCCACCTCAATAAAATAAGTAAATTGCTTCCAATATTCATCATTTTCATTCTCATCATAAATGGTATCTATTTCAGTATATTCTTCTGCCTCAACACCTAGTTCATATTCATCTACTGCATACAATGTGGAAATATGATCATCACAGTCCCTAGAATGCTTTGTCACTTCATCAGGATTTGCTCTAAGTAAAGTGGTGCTTGAACTTGATCTTGGTCTTTTCTCTCCTTCTACAAAATTTGCAAAGGTTGTCTTCTATATTGAGGATTCAAGTTTTTGTTCTGTTGAACCCGCCTATAAGAATTCTTACTCTGCAATTCCAATTTAATCAATTTATTAAACAATTTTTTAATTACATTATTCATATCCTCTAATGTTTGACTTTGAGAGGATTCCACTTTGACCTTTCCCTTATCTTGAGTAGCCTGTGTCTCTGGTTCTTTACCTGCAACCACCATATTTTCTTCTATTTCTAAGGCATCAGTTTGGATTTGATCAAGGATTGTGGATCTTCTCTCCCTCAATGTGAACACAAAATCTAATTGAAATGCCCTTGCAAAAGTTATTTTTGCACCAGTAGGAGGGGGCTTGATCTCCACTGGAAGACTATTGTAAAGTTTATTGAACCTTCCGACGAACTCAACAACACTGTCATAAGATTTATTCTTAATAGCATTAAACTCTGTGAGCGAATACCCATGGTCTCGTTTCTCTCCCCATCTCTGGGTGAACAGGCACTCCATCTCTTCCCATGTAGGAATAGAGTTATTAGGAATCCCTTTAAACCACTTTCTTGGTTCACCATCCCAGGATTACACAAAAAGTCTTAAAACAACATCCATGTGTTCAACATTGAGATTTTATGCAAAATTACAAAAACATTGCTATATGCCTCTCTGCTGTTTGTTCATCCTCCCATGAGAAATTAGGAAGAATTTTCAAGTATTCTTCAGTCATTGGATTAAACTATTGTAGCAACTGAATAGGTGCATACCTATTCAACAAGAATGCAGGTGATGCCATGTTTGCTCCTGGACTTACTGAACCTTTAGTGGCAGTAGTGTAAAACCTATTTGAGAAGTAAATGGAGTATGAAAAGGTGGCAATGTAGTTATAGGTTCAAGTTGAACAACTATAGCAGATATATCTATGAATACTGAGAAAGAGACAAACTCTGAAGATTCTTCTTGATAGTTGGGTTCTTTAAATGAAGTGGATGTAAAAGGTAGCTCTTGGTCAATAAAAGGTGAATGTTTGGATGAAAGATATGTTGAACTGCTGCCAAGTGCAGACAGTGTAGGACTTGGTGTAAATGGAGTTTTTGGCCTTCCAACCTCTTGGAAACTAATCTCTCAACCTCTGGAAGGGCTTGAAATTTTTGTTGTCAGGTATCTGACCTTGTATGAAGCCTCTTTGAATCCAGACTTATTATTTTCTGTTCAATACAGCCAAATATTTCAGCCTCATTGAACAACCAGTGGAAATATTAAAAACCCAAGGAATAGTATTCTTGATTTCATTCCCCAGCAATGATGCCAATTAATGTTGTTCCTTAAGAAACCAATTTCTTGGTTGTGTATAAATTGTGCTTAAGATATTAATGTTTATTATTCTTGTCACTTATTTATATGATGTAACCTCAAGTGAAGGACTTGAAGGGCTTGAATTTTAAGCCTTAATATTTATCGGATATGAAAGTCTCAGAATGCCATGTGATTCCTGAAAATGAATGCTGAGTGAAGAATGCTTTGAGAAGTTAGAGACAATATGTTGTTTTTCACAAAAACTATTATCTGTAACTTAGAAGAAATGTCAAAGTAGGAACTTTAAACATAGGAGCACTCTTTAAGGAATTTTAACTTCACTAACATAATTAAACAAAGACCTGCAACTTCATTACCATATTTAAAGAAAGGAAGACACATGGTGACACATAACAAAGAAATTACAAAATCATACCCAATAATGTGTGGAAAACTCACAATTCTTTCATTAATCATCAATTTATCAAGAATAAAATAGTATAGCCTCCATGCTCTCCAAAATTCAGACCTTTTTGCTGTAAATTTGCCTCTTCTTACACATCATGGGATGGTTGGTAAACCACCAAAACTGTGAAACTGCTTAACTATCTCCTAACTGTCTAAAGTAAAAGTCCTTAGAGAACATTACGTTGGAGGGTAAAAGACACCTCATTCTTCTAAAGAAAAGAAGATAAAATGAAGTAACGGAAATTAGAATATCATTGGTGATTTTTATTTGTTGTTCAAATTTATGGCTTGAGTATGTGGTCTTGCTGATGCATCTTTGGTCTGCTCTATCGTCCATTCCTGTAGATGTTCTAATGGAAGCTAAACTACTTTAACATAGAAAAGCTACATCTTTACAAAATTGCATGCAAGGACCTGCTAATCCAGGTGGATGTTCTTCTCAGATTTCCTTTGGAGTTTCAGTCATCTGCCTCTAACTTTAGTTAATCTGTTAAAACAATGAAATTGGTTGATTTATGCGGAATATGGAAAACCTTCAGTTACCATGGAACTAAAGGAATTAAGACTTTAGTACATAATCTTATCACGTCCACCTTTTCCACAAACATTAATCTTCCCCACAGAACCAAAATGAAACAAAACTGTAGTTCATAGACTTCTCGGGTCCAAAATTTATAATAAAACTTGTGCACTTTTTGACACGGTATCCATCGGATCTTGTCCCTTCTTGATGAGCATCTATGATTGATCTAGGATTTATCGGATTAAATCACATTCCATAAACCATCGTGTCCATTTTCTGGATTAAGCCTCGTCCTGTTAACCACGGGATTACTGTCGAATCTAAATCCTTCATGCGGACCCCGATTAACTGAGGCTTTATCTCAATTTTATAATTTCTTGCATCTGATTTTGGAGTTATCATCCATGCTTGTTAGCACATGATTACCATTAGATCTATTGCTTACCAATCAGACGGCTCAGAACTTCTCTTTGGTTTCTCACATTCGAAAGCCATCAATAATATGAAACAAATCACTTCTTTTGGACTTCCACGTTCTCTTTTAATTCCACTAGAACATAATATTTGATTTTTTTTTTATTTTTTTGCGATGAAATTGAAAACTAAATTTAAATGACAATGGATGCTACAACAAATGGTATGATAGACCAATGGTATGATAACCATCAAGCTGATAACCCAATCCCAATAGCCATGGTGGTGAGGTTAAAGTGTCATGTTCAAGAGCAAATCGCTACCAAAAGTGGTTTACCCCTTTTTCCATTTTCTGTAGCCATTTCTGACGAGTACCTCTTTATTTTTTATCAAGTTTGAGGAGGATAACGTATTCTTGTTGTATAATTCCATGCTATGGGTAAATCCATCGCTATGTGATGTTTTAACGAGTCTTGTGAAGGTGAAACTGAGTCTTCTCATGATCAACAAGTTTGTCTCTATTTTATCTTTTAATGAGTTTAATGACAAATATAACTCAGTGTTTTTCATGTTTAGAGAGTGTGGAAAGGGGTGAAAAGAAAAATCCACATCTTATTTTTGTAGATTTGTCTCTCAAGCTTGAAAAAGCATAGAACAATACGAGAGAGAACCTATTAACCATGTTCAATCAACGTATTCCTTTTTCATAAATAATCTATCTCCACCCGAAAAGGGTTAAAATTATACTGAGTATATGTCATTTCCAATCCGTTAACGAGCTAACAAGGACAAGAGATCGGAAATCTTTTCATATTTAGAGAGTCTGAAAAGAGCTTAAAGTGGGCTCCACTTTGAGGAACGAGTGGTGTCTAGGATAACAACTACTTCCGTTACGTTGGAACTTCTCAAAACATGTTGATTTATGTGAAGAAGTTGGCTAATAAGACCACTGGTTACAACTGTTCTTCAAAAGGGGTAAAACAACCAAGAGAAAGCGTATGAACATCTAAGCAGGTAGTGACAATGGAAAGAGAAAAAGCCAAGGCTCATCTTATGGAAGAGGTTGATAGAATGGCAGTCAGGAGAGTTAAAATGGAGATGGGTTCATTTTTACACAAGCTTGAACCATAGGGAACTATGATTGGATTCAATTTCATGTTTACAGAAGCTTGAAATGAAAAACTATACTTGGATTCAGTTTCATGTTTAGACAAGATTAAAATGAAAATCTATGCTTATTCAGTTTCATTTTTGCACAAGCTTGAAACAAAGAACTATGTTTGAGATTGGTTTACATGCCCCTAGCATGATGACTTCCTTTTAGGTGCATGCCCCCCAAGCTTCATTATATTCACTTAAGTAGACTACAAGTGGCTATCGGGTGGATGGTATTAAGGTTCATTGATGAGATCAAGTGAAAGATTCGACTAGGATTTTACGAGATCTAGTCAAAGATTCGAATTGGAACTTTGCTCTAGGGGACCTTCTTTCATTTTTTAATGAGCTTGACACAAGACAAGGAACTATGCTCATATTCCTTGTTTCATTTTTTGATGAGCTTGAAACATGAAAAGGAACTATGCTCATGCACCTGTTTCTTTTTTTAATGAGGTTGACACAGTAAGAGAACTATCCTCATATTCCTTGTTTCATTTTTTAACGAGCTTGACATAAGAGAAGGAACTGTGATCATATACCTGTTTCATTTTTTAATGAGTTTGACACAGTAAAAGAACTATCCTCATCCATTTTTGAACACGACTCATAAGAGGTCATGACTTCCAAGAGGTTCTCATCAGATGGGAGAATAATGCTTTGGAAGGGATCCGTAGTAAGGAATCCATTAGGGAGGCCTGTTTCCAATGCCCCTAGTACATAATGTACAACATCATTGAATTGATCGTTAGTTGATGTAGGAATGGAATGGGTTGCCACATAATTAACCCGTAGCAGGGATCATACCACTTGTACAAAAAGACCATTTAGGGAAGATGGTTGACTGGAAGCCATATTTGGGCCAGGAAATGAATGTTGGTCAATGGTGACAATTATACCTTCATGCAAGAAATAAATCACTCGAAAGAGTGTTGAAACAATAGCTCCCATGTCATAAACATAGTCGCACCGAAGAAGTAAATTGTAATCTAAAGGGAAGGAGACATTCAAAAGGTTGATTTGTTTAGGGCATGTAGCAATTGAAATTAGGGTTAGATGAACCCTAAAATGCTGATCTAGATGATGGGAGTGATGTGCCCAAATGGATATGTAACACTTCTTAGCTTCCTATTTTCAAAACTACCTACCACCACCAACCAGCTTAATTTCTATTGGAGTCTGGGGCATGACGACTAAGCTGGCTTGCGTTTGAAACTAGAAAGTGTAGTAATTTTGTAAAGTGGCTAAATATCCTACATTTTCTAAACCAACATCCTACTCTAAAGAACCCCAAGAATGGATAATTTCCTGGCATCACAAAAAATAATCAAGCCCATCGCTGGAGATGTGGTGAAAATTGGTTGTGCACATATTATTCATCAACGCTCCATCAATTTGTTGCAAGATGTTTGAGGAGTTCCAGATCAATTGTAGTTATGATTATAGTTATGCCTATTTCACTAATGATTCTTTGCTTCACTTAGTTCCATATATCATTTAGCATTTGAGAAAGTACTATTTTTGCAACAATTATTAATATTAGCAGAACTAGACAATTGAAAATACCTATCAGGAATTTACCTCTTCAAATTATGGGCTATTGGTCATTTAGTTCTAACTTGTATTTTTGCATCATATCCTTTGTAAATGCAATTTTGAGACCGCTCCAATGGTGAAGGAGAGAAAACACCATCTCCTCAGCACTCCATAAAGTTGCAGTCCTCTGCGTCGGATGTCCCAACCTCATATTTTCTCTTCTTTCCATCCATGCCTAACTTTTCTTCCTATTCCATTCGACCTCTCCACTCTTCTCCTATACTACATCATCCTCTACCCTCTAACTCTTCGATTCCTTATAAAACCTCCTTTCTCTTTGGCTTAAGCCCCTTAATGGTGAATCTCGTACATGCCATACATACTAATATGAAAGATTACAATGCTAAAAAATTTGTGTAGTCCTACTTGTCCTCGAAGCATAATCAAAATTTTCCACATTGAAACAGTTTCTTTGCAAATCCTACAACTTCTCCTTGTGTTATTCTCACGGTTTTTGTATCTCATTGCAAATTTCAGTGGCTCTCCATTACGAGAGGCATTCAAACAACCAATACCCTAAATTTTGTGACAAAGCTATGAAGGAAGAGAGCTAGCTCAAGCTTTGCCGAATGCATTTGTGGATAGAGCCAGACACCTCCTCCAAAAAGCATAAACGAGGGGTTGTTTGAGAGCTCTTGATCTTGCAGATGTTGTTTCCAATGCCATGGATCAAATGTGAGAGTAGAAGAACACTTATCTTAGATTAAACCAACATCGTCATTCTATTTTTCCCTCCACTCCACTGTTTACATATATAACATAATGGAAGGAACCACAACATCGAAATAACCACTCAAAACATTTACTACCACCTACTCCCATTGTCTAGCAAATTAAAGCTTGTGTTGTCGGTAAAACCAAAACTGACTCATGAGGTACATTATAGAGCTAAAGATAAAAAGAAAATGTTTTTTTATAAACTCCTCGTGGAGGGTTAAATCTCTATTAAGTGCAACTTAAATCTCTATTAAGAATTTCCATATTAATCTAGAGCAAACAGTAATTTTTTTTATTTGTTTTGGTTTGGGTTTAGTTAAAAGTTGTTTGGAGATCTTTCTTTTTAAGGAATATTTGGGTTTTCAATAGTTAATCTATTTTTTTATATTAGAAAATTAAAAATATTTAATCATTTTAGATTATATTTTCAAATTAAAAATATTTTTAATATTTATCAAAAAAATCAAATCAAAATGGCCCTTGGGTAGAGTATATTGTCAATATTGTTTAATGTTCATGCATTTGAAGGATATTGCGTTTAGTGTCCAAGTTAACGTAATAGAATGAAGAATGATTAATATCCTAATAGAGAAAGAGGCCACGATTATGTGACATCAATGATGAGAAATGTTATTAGAGCATGCCAAAATATATCTAACAATATTCAAATAGATCAAAAGCTTAGGACTCCTTAGTCACCTACAATCTCATGATCGTCCTATCAAATATAACAAAGGTATTCACATATCCACACATACATATAACAAAAACAAATGAGAAAAATGAGGGGAAATATAAATCTAACAAGGATATAAAAGGTGTCTTTGGTGTTTTGTAGAAGGATATCAATCTCACACCTCATAGATATAATTGAAGCATTCCTTTGAGGTCACAATTTAATGAGACGATCAAACAAAGTGTGAAGAAAGTATGATTCTCATTACTCTCATAACCATGTGAATGCGACAAGTCACAGTAGGTTTGAATATAATACTTTCATTGCTTACAAGCTTTGGTAATAGAATGTAGCTCATTGTTATAGGTTGGGAATCTATGAAAATCATCATAGTGTATATGGCTACGATATACCATCATATATTTGTGTTATGTGGGAGCTACATCAACAACATGATCGATTGGCTCATAGAGTCCATGTTGTGTAGCCATTCATCGACCATAATTAAAATGTCTAACATAAATGACTAATTTGTATTATTGTAGTACTACTTAAGTAGTCGTATTTTTGTTCCTAAACTAAATTAGTAATTCTTGTTACTCATTTTTAGTTGCATTACTTATTATCTAGTTGTATATTTTAACGCAAGACTAAATTAGTCATTTATATTTGGCTCACTTGAAATTGCTCATTTTTTGTAGTATTTCACTTGGAAAAGTTATGGTGACTAATGTTTTTAGTCATCTCGTCACTAATTTCATCATTTTTTACTAGTGTTTTGAGGTTGTCTCAGGATTTTTTCTCCTCTCTCACCAATTTAAATTAAGAAAATTAAAAATGAGCATTTAGGTTTATTATTTGTCCATGCAAGTAGTCTCCCAATTACTGCATTACGGAAATAAAATAATATTTACAAGCTACAAGGGGTTATTTTTTCTCCTCTCTTGCTAATTTAAATTAGTAAAATTAAAAATAAGCATTCATGTTTATTATTTGTCCATGCCAGTTACTCTCCCAATTACTATAGTAAAGGTAAATAAAAGAATATTTACAAGCTACAAGGGGTGTTACAATATGAATTAGAGAAATTTGAATACGAAAATAGTTTTAATTATAATTTGTCAAATATTTAATTTTAACCTTAACTAAAGTAATGTTTATGATTAAATTTATAAAGAGTAGTTATATTATTTTTCCCTTTCAAAAAGTTACTATATAAATTTCAAAACATCTAACAATCACATAATGTCATATAGTATAATTTTTTTTTATAGATTTTTATTATATTTTATAATTTACCCCTCATACTTTAGTAATTTGGTAAATCTTGTTCCTTCCATTGTTTAAACAATATTGTCAAGGCATACACTTTATGTGGCCTATCACTTTATCTGGCATATGAATGTTAAAGTAAAAGAATTTAACCATTAAATAATTTAATGTTTATGATTAAATTTATAAGAGTAGTTATATTATTTTTTCCTTTCAAAAGTTACTATATAAATTTCAAAAGATATCTCACAATCACAAAATAATGTCATATAGTATAATTTTTTTTTTTATCAATTTTATTAGATTTTATAATTTATCCCTCATACAAGTAATTTGTAAATCTGGTTCCTTTCCATTGTTTAAACAATATTGTCAAGGCCTATCACTTTATCTGGCATATGAATGTTAAAGTGAAAGAAGGGCTGCTACAAAATCAAATAGAATGTAAGAGCCCTTCCCTCTTCAATTTGTTATATATTTTCTCCGACTCTTCATGTGATATGTTGAATCTCAAATACATAGTTAATGTTTTATTAGGTTTGTAATATATGTGCATGATTATGGGTGGATTCGTATAGGCACTATACCATCAATTTAAATGAATGGGACTTGATTCAATTTATTCATTGGATGTTTGACCTAACATTACATGCATAATTTGTTGTGATATTACAAAGGTTCTGGATTCTGAATGATTGTGGTTGGTGTTTAGAATCTGAATATCATTGTTTTGGGATTTGCATTAGGGTTTTATGTTGATCGACCATCCATTCCAGGATGATGATCCTGATTACGGCCAAACGTATTATATTGACTTCTCTTGGTCATTTGTAATTCAAAAAAATTATTCTTCTAGTACTATATTACCACTTGCCACTGTCAAATCCCTCGTGGTTTCGTTCATACCAGTTCTACCCATTTTCATTCTCTCTTCCCTCACTTCCTTGTAGCCTGGGGTTTGGTAATTTTTTTACTGTGTCTTCTCCCTATCTCACAATTATAATTTATAGAAACCCCTGTGAAAATCTAGCCATGTCGTGGCTTGTTCGTTCTATAGTTGTTGGCTCAAAAGTTATAGAGGCTTACAATGAATGTGCATAATTGTTTCGGCTCAGTTGTCTAGCGAGTTTTTTTGCTAATGCTTCATGGTTTTAGCAAGCAAGTGGTCACATATTTTTCTTTGATGTTTAATGGGAAAAGAGTCATGATAGGTGACATGGAAATTACTATTGATGTCGAAATTATCACGGAAGATTCCCATCTCGCAGTCGAGGGGAAGAAATTGTCAAAAAAATTGTGAAGTGCCCGACATCCCCTGAAAAAAGATTCTTGCAAATAAGGACTGTGGTTATCACATAAAAATTATGCCTATCACTTCCCTGAAACAAAAATGGAGAAACCCACTCTTTTTCTTTTGTCAGTATATTACATGTGAAGGGAGGTATAATTTATTTATTCTTTACCATATCATATTGTTGTTCATATTCATTGACTGTAAGCTCAATTTTTTGTTTCATTTGTATAAGAGTTTAAATAAAATGGGTCACACATACAATTCACTGAATAAAGAGTGAATCTTCGAGTGAATCTTCAATCATAGTCTGATTTGTATATTGGTTAAGCACTAATTAGTTATGGTTGGGGATGATTGGGACTGTTTTTTGAGTGAAATGGTTTTGAGAAACCTATACTCGCTCAGGATTCTAATTCTCCAGGTTTTTCTATACTTAAACCTCCTCTAGATGATTTTGTCTAGTTGACACCCCATCATCCATTCCCATATGATTATGGTGAATCATTTCAAGAACTAGGGCCATTTCTTTTGGATGGAAATGAAAGTCAAACCCTCGTCTCAACCCCTATTCGTTTAACGAGAAGCATGGCCAAGGGAAACACTATTATTTTTATGGAGTTGAAACAAAAGCTTGGGGATAAAAAGGACGAGAAACCCTTAAGGGTTAGTTCACAACCTGAACATACATCTTCAAATCCTACACAAAAAGAATAGATTAGTCATGTGGAAACAAATGTCCAATCCCATGTTTAAATTAAATAACTTCAAAGGTGAATTTCTCAGGCAAGGCAAAATGGGCATGTCAAAACTCCTACGAAAAATTAGTTTGTTGACTTATAAACTTCGCTTGAACCCATATAAATGAAGAATAAACCCCATGAAAAGATTCTATGGAGCGTGGAAAAGTCGAACGTGATGTCGATAGCAATACTAATGGAACTCCTCATTGTTTTTCTGACCCAGATCCATCCTCGTTGAATCCCTATTAACATCAACAATATATTTCTACTATGTGATGTCTTAATGGTTATATAGAATAGTTAATTAAGGAAAACGAATAGCTTGGGCCATGCTATCAAGTTAGGTAAATTAACAAAGAGGAAATGTTTTCCATCTTTGAAATCAAAACTTAGTCAAAAGACATTGATATAATTATCAAGCCGTCAAACCTTAAAGTCACTATTTCAGGATTAGATGATTCAGATGCAGAAAAATAATGATTTTTCTTTTGTATGAAGCTTCTTAGGTATGTCTTTTATGTTCTACCTTTTATCTGTTTTTGAAGAAACGGTTGCTACAAAATCAGACATTCTATAGTAGCCTCCCTTTTGTAAATTTTGGTTTATGTTATTGATAGGTTTTCCACGTATGGAAGGTTGTGTTATCAGACTTCACCATCTCATATACTCTCCACCAGAATGTGACTATTATCGACTAGATATGGAAATTTTGTTGCCACTTGTTTTATCTTAGTTTTATCAATCAGTAGTACGACTTGATGAAATAACAATTTATGTTTATTTTTTAAATTAAATGTTAAAATACAATTTTAGTACTAATATTTGATACTAAGAGGCTAGTATCATGTATATATATCCCTCATTTTGAAGAAAAGTGGGGGAGGTTGATCATTGGTATCATTATTGATACCTATAGGTGTAGGAGAGCACTCATGCTATACACTATTGTGAAATACGAAAACGTCTAGCATTCACATACGAAAACGTCTAGCATCAGGCAGCTGTGGAATCAACGTTTGTACTCTCATTTTAGGAAGTTTTAGTTTTTTTAATACGATTAAAATTGATTTATAGTTCTATCATCTTAATATTTCATAGTTTCTATTTCCTTTACTTTCTCGTTTTCTCTTGTAACTTCATCACTTGATTTACTCAGAAGTAATCGTAAATAATATTGTTTTCCTTTGTGAATACAAAATTATATAAATCAATATTTTCTTAACTATATTTTCTTTGGCTTATATGGTCATTCGAATCAATTAATCCCTTTAATACTTTGGTCCTAAAGGATAATTGTAATATAGATACGATATTAGTTCTTTGAAATTGTATTCCCACAAGAGTGTCCATACATGTATAGAATCAATACTTAAATTTGTAATAGTTCCTGCATATTTACAATCTTTTTTATCACTAGTTTATAGAATTCTTTCATAAATGAAGGAACTAAAAGATTGTAATCTTTACAGGAATTCTTATAATAATTTCATAACCTCAATCTTAACAATATTAATTAGATAGATTCTTAGTCATGGCATTCTTGATTAAATATCGTAAAATATTTTTTTGCTAAGGATTAGGAACTTGCATTATGACACTATTTTATTGTGTATAAACATGTTTCATTAATATACTAACAATAATCTAAATTATAATTGTATTTATAATTTAGACTTAACCAATCTTTCATTTCCATTGTACGTATTGAATAGTTGTAAGTTTTCTTTGTCTTTTCCATTTAACTAAGGAATATGCAAAAGGGTAATGGAGCCTCTAAACCCATAAAAGACTAATACTTCAAGAAACTTGGATTATTAAACAGCCTTACTCTCAGACACTTCCTCCTTGTTGAATAAGGTAACAAAATGGAGCTAGAAGGAGGGTCTAAGGAAAATTAATATTTAAATCATAGATTCCTCAACCTTTAGCAATTCTAGATTTATTTTCCTTCCTTTAAAAGTCATTGTAACAAAATAGTGTTTAAACAAACTAGCATCAAAGGGTCTTGGTTTTTCAATGTTTTTAATTCTTCATGACCCCTTTCCCAACCATTTTTTTAGAGCTTGATTTTAGTTCATGCCAACCTAATAGAAGCATTGGTAAAGATGTAGTCACGTATTTATCAAAGAAAATGTTTGATGGTGACTATAATTTTTTTTTTCACTTGTACATCTTCATCATTTTCTATTTAAATGTAATTCTTTTGGAGATTTTACTCATGATGAGTTATGAAGGTTGTTTACTCTCACTTTCCATGGGAGGATACTTCACTGATTTAAAGCACTTCCACCCAAATCCATTAATTCTTCATAGTAGTTCATTACTATATTTTTTAATGCACATATGTTTAGAAATCAATTGTTTATCTATCCATGAAAATGAAACATAGCACTAGTTTTCTTCTAGGTCTCTTGTATTTTGTTGAAGAATTCATTTAAAAAATTTACCTCCTAGGAACAATATAATATTATAATTTTGTTCTTTCTAGTGATTAAAAAAATAATGAAAATAACATAGATTTTGAGCCAATGGTTAATCTTTATCTTGTCTTGGAATTTTTAGTGCCAACTAGTTAATCCAAAATTACTTCACAAAAATTACAAGAGGAATTGATCTTCTACTTTCTAAACAATCTGAAACTATTTTATATTGTAAGTCTCAATTGGAAACTATTCCTAAAACCCTTTGCATGTAGTCTCAAGAGGAAAACTCAACAAAGGAAAATCTTGTAGAAAATATATATTTAACCACTAATCATGTTTATGATGTTTCTTCTTGAGAGGATAATATAGAATTGGTCCCTGTAATTCTAGCAGAAGATTCATCTATTACCTAAAGATTAACTTATAATGTTATGGTAGATTTTTCTTTTCATGAAAATCACATGCACTCTCGTAGTCACTATTTCATGTCTCCGTATTTGTTTACCAATATTGATACATGCAATATAAGATCATCTAATCTTAATTCAAAGACACATATTTTAAGTGGTTCAGATTTAACCAAAGAGTAAAACCATGCAAATCATCATAATGAGTTTCATTAGGTTTCATTAGACTCCATTCATGAAATTGGGATTGAAAAGAATCAACATGTTAATGAATCTCTTGCATATCCATTTGTTTATGTTGATTATTCTAATCTTTGTTATGATCTGTAGTCTTTGTTATGATCTGCAGGAGAGAGAATCTTGTTATGATGATTATGATGATGGCATAAAATGTTGCAAACATAAGTTTCAAATCTTATTTTATGCTCTCATGGCGATAATATTCCTTCCCATTCTTTATCACTAGCGTGATTAAGAAATGATTCAACTTTGTCTCAAAGCGTGTTATGAAACCAACTCAAGAAAAGATAGAAAAGATAGATCAACGCCTTAGAATTCAG